>JAHRHZ010000030.1:7507611-7571305 GCA_024137785.1 Ginglymostoma cirratum
CTTTACTGGCTCCATCCCCGCCTCTTCGACTTGTCTGCCTCCTCTCCTCTATCCATCCTCTATCCACCTCCCCCTCTCTCCCTATTTATTTCAGAACCCTCTTCCCCTCCCCCATTTCTGATGAAGGGTTTAGGCCCGAAACGTCAAGTTTTCCTGCTCCTATGATGCTGCTTGACCTGCTGTGTTCATCCAGCCCCATGCTTGTTATCTTGGATTCTCCAGCATCTGCAGTACCTTTTATCTCTTTCATATTGCCCGGGTTTGAGATCTGGGATGCACTTCCTGAGAGTATGGTTGAAGAGTCTCAATCAAGGTTTTTGAGACTGATTATATTATCGGAAAAGGAAGCATGTTGAGGGCTGTGGGGAGAAGGCCCAGAAGTGGTACTAGGTGAATGTCAACCTTCGGAAAACTAGCACAGACAAGAAGGGCAGAATGACCTCCTGTGTGTTAACTGTACTGTCATTTTCTGATATTTTAGCATGGACTTCTTTCACTAATATGATTTCTGTTCAATATTGCTCATTCCTGTTTTTCTCTGTTTTCCTTTACAAAATTGGTACACTGCTCTATTACCTTGGCTTTTCTCTTTAGGTTGTAAATTTCCCTTCACCTGTCTGTCCGTGATTCCACCTGCCCTGGTTTTCCTTTTAAAACCCCATCCTTGGACCTGGCTGTACACTTTCCCTATTGCTCCTATATTAGTTTCAGTAGAGCCAGTACCAGTGGACTAGTGCCCTCTTTCACTAATTTTTGTACCAGTGCTGTAAGAACCACAAATGTCTTCCCACAGTACTTGTTGAGTCGTGTATTCAGTTCTCTTATTTGCTGTACTCTGCATCAGTTGGAATGTGTCAGAAGTTTCAAGCCTGGCATTAACTCTCAGGTCTTGCTTTTTAATTTGGACCCAAATTCCTCAAACTCTGTCAGCAGGAAATCATGCCTTGCTTTACCCATGTAAAGAAATGTCTTTAAGCTTTGAACTTGGCAGGCAACGCAACCTTTTTAACCATGAGTCATAGTTACAGAGAATGCATCTATCCCGTGAATGTTACTGTTCTCTATTGCTGCTTTTCTTCACCCACTGGCTAGGGCCAGTTTTCCTATCCACACAGGTACCTAAATACTACTTTTTTTTTTTTGTCAAAGTCAAGGATTGAGACTCCTTCATCACTGCATCCTAAGTCCCCAGGCCTGTCTGTCTTGCGGTCACATCACCTATCCCTGGCCATTGACTAAATCTTGAGTTCTACTTCGCCTAAGGGACATTGCTACCTTCTCCATCAAAGTCTATCAATAATTCTCTTCCCCCTTCCCGATATGTCATGTCTGTAACTTGGACTCCAGATCAATGGCTCTGAACAAAAGTTGCTTGAGTTGCAGAAGATGGCCTATTGGTTCAGCTGGTTAGACTGTGGTGTTAATACACCAAGGTCATGGGCTCAATCCCCCATTCTGACCAAGTCTGTACATTTCCAGCCACGAGTTTGATGTGTTTTGTTCTGCCAGGAATCTCGCACAGCCGTCCCTACTTTAAGGGCAGCATGGTGCCTCACTGGTTAGCACTGCTGCCTCACGGTGCCAGGGACCCGAGTTTGATTCCACCCTAGGGTGACTGTGTGGAGTTTGCACATTCTGGCCGTGTCAGTTGGGCTTCCTCCGGGTACTCCGGTTTCCTCCCACAGTCCAAAGATGTGCAGGCTAGGTAGATTGGCCATGCTAAATTGCCTGTAGTGTTGAGGGATGTGTAGATTAGGTGGGTTATGTGGGATGGGTCTGGGAGGGCTGCTTTGTGGGTCACTGTAGACTTGTTGGGCCAAAGGGCCTGTTTCCGCACTGTAGGGATTCTATGATGTATAAAATTGAAATGTTCTCTGCAAACTTCCAAATATTGTGGTAACAGCACAGTGTCTGTTGTGCCATATTTATCTGTGGACTCGATATTGATACTGTATATTCAGAGTCAGATAATGAAACTTGTATTTAAGTTATTTGTAAACTTGGCAATAGAAGGATTACAATTCTTGATTGTGCATCTGCTCTCACAAGATTTTAAATTATCAATATGCCTTTAATTAGTAATATTCAATGCAATAACGTTGCTTGTTTTTTTTTTCCCCTTATTTTGCAGTTGGAACTCACTTTCAACTATCTGGAGATTCAAGGAATAAGTTGCTGTAAACCTGGACAGGTGAGTTTCATTCTATTGAACGAGTATCTGTAATCCTGAGAAATCAATCTTGGCATTATAATTTTAATGATGTTGATCTTGTAGTTATCTACTTGAATTACAAGTGGAGTTTAAGTAGTTTCTGAATGGGTAAAAACTTGGTGAATCAGAGGAACAGAAAATAAGCAAATCAAAGTTAATCTTGTTCTTTCTTGATGACAAACAAAATGCCAGCATATAATTTACTTTTGGCTTTTGTAAGACAGCAGTGCTTGAATCCACAGTTGCTGCCAAACCATAGTACCACCATTTTTTTTTTGTTTCTGCTAAGGAGTTTGGATTTCTACCATTTGCAGAACCTTGATTTTTACAAACTTCTACTTGCTAGTTAAGCCTTGATTTTCTAACCAAAGTTTTGTTCTGTTTCCCTTGTTTTATATAATTTAGAAAAGAAGTTTGTTTCGTTATTGGCTTCCATTTTTGTTAATTTTTGCACCATAATTTCTTCATCTTTATCTTCCTTGTCATTGAGTATCATTCCATATCTTCTGTAAATAATGGCCCAGAAACTTGGTTTAAGTTCATGGAACTATTAATTGGATGCTTGACAATGCCTAGGAGTATTGTGGATTAGCCTGTCTGCACGTCCTTCCACTTCTTCCATTTGTGAAAAACGGTTAACTGCCTTGGGCATTCCTAGGACAAAAAAATGGGAGCCTCTCATTTGGAGCATTTCCTGCTTTAAGTAGTAATATCTCCATCGCAGTGCTGTGGTGCTCCTTTGGCCACATGTGAACTGCAGTCGCTATTTATTTTTTGCACTTTGCTGCTTGTTTGTAAGATTATTGCAAAATAGAGTGCATCTACACTATAGTAATGTAGTTCTGTGGTTATGTATGTCAGATGATGTACATCACAAGGAATGATCTGTACCTTTTTTAGCAGTTTAAAAATAATTTATGATTCATTCATTGATTTCCAAGTTATAATTGTCATACAGTTGCCAAAAGTATTTGAGTGATGGGCCAATAACTGTGATGGGCTGTTTCCAGTAGAAGGAGGCTCACTGCTATAAATAAAATGACATAATGGTGCTGCACTAATTATGCAAATAACTTGTTCTAATCTTTAATGGGAAGAAATGGATATTAATCCATGGAGCAGGCGTACATTGCCAAAACTTAGCATGTAGGTCTCCAATGTGGAACGTGTATGAAAGCACATTTTTATGTTTAGTGGCGCAATTTAAATTTGTGCTAAGTATAAATACAATCACTAGTTTTATTTATTTCAGTAATATCTAATTTGTGTTCTTAAACATAAGTGTAGGAAATGTCAGCTATGCCCAATGTATGTTTGTCAGAAGACTGTGCAGCCAAGTCCAGCTAAGATAAGGGCAGTGGTGATGTCCTGTCAATGTCTTTGGACCAAAGGTTAATGTTCTAGGGATATGGGTTCAAAACCCACTATGTCAGATGGTGAAATTTGAATTCAATAAAAATTTGGCATAAAATGTTAGCCCAGTTTTGTAACCACCGTTAATTGTCATTGAAAGCTCACCTGGTTCATTAATAGCTTTCAGGGAAGAAAATCTGCCATCCTTGCCTAATCTGGCCTGAGAGATTTCAGGCCCACAGCAATGTGGTTGCCTCTTAAATGCCCTCTGAGCAATTTAGGATGATCAATAAATGCTGGTCAAGTCCACACTGTTCTTAACCATGAATGAACTAAAAATAAAGCTGCAGCTTGCATCAGCATTAAGGGTAGTATGCAACAGGCTGAGTAAGGCAGTGCTGTCAGGAGTGGGAAGAGGGAAAATTGTTGAAAAGGACAGAAGTACACTCAATGCACACAGGCACAAACTCTTTCTGGTTGTGTTTTTAAAAAGAAATGTTAAGTCGTTCTTTTAATCATTATTTGAATTATCAGTCCTATGAGGAACAACTGTTTTATTTGGTTTCATAATTCCCCTAATGGCTACCTGATAGGATTTGCTTTGAGATCTGGACGTACAGTATCTTTGCAGAATGAGAGTTTTTAGAAATGGTATAATTTTATTGTGTGAGCAAAAAAGATTGCCTTTTATTTTCAAGGCTATACAATAAAACGCTGTGCTTTGTATTTTAAATCATTTTTATAACTTCCAAGCAAATATGATGAGCAAAAATTGTTTCAGACAGTTATCCAGTGGAAGCAGCGTCTTTGTTTCTACACTGTAATATAAGTACCCAGTTAATGTAGCATCTGAACTTGGCGAGATCAACATACATCTGCTTGCTGCTGTTTGTCACTTCTTCTGGGGAAACTGCCCAGCTAATATAATTAATTCATGTTGGTCGTACAAGATTGGTTACTAATTTCATTTTTTAATAATGAAAGGGAATGAAGGACTTTACAGCCCCTCCCATCAGACATATTAAGAACATTCTAGTTGAGAAACTCTTGTTATGTAAATTACATATAGTCTGGCATTGGGTCAGTGATATTACAAGTTAATCTGAATGCTTTCTTATTCCCCAGCTTCTATGTAAGAGTATGCCCAATACATAGGGAAAGAACAGATAAGTGACATTAATCAGAAATTGGTGAAAAAGCTAACATTATTGAACTTCATATTGAATCCAGAAGGTTGCAGGAAAATGACGTGGTGTTCTTCCAGCTTGAGCTGAATTTTACTGGAGAACTACAGCAACCGTGAGATAAAGTTGTTGGCTAGAGAACACTGTTGAAGTGGCCAGCAACTGGAAGCTCAGGCCCACTGCTATGGAAAAAATGTAGGTATTCTGCAAAGTGGTCACTCAGTCTGCACTTCTGTCCCGAATGTAGTGGAGAGCACACTGCAAGCAGTGAATACTGTAGACTAGGTTCATGAAGTGCATGTAAATCACTGCTTCAACTGGAAGGGACCTTTGATATTCAGGAGGGCAGAAGTAAATGGTCAGGTGTTCCAGCCCGCGGTTGGAGGGGAGCGTGCCATGGGGATGTGGGGTGGCGTTGGCAGTGGACCAGGGTGTTCTGGAAGAAACAGTCCTTGTGGTAGGCTGACAAGGGAGGGGAATATGTGTCTGGTGGTAGAATCCCACTGGAGCTGGCTAAAGTGGCAGCTAATGATCCTTTGAATGCTGGTGGGATAGTAGATGAGGACCAGGGGGACTGTATTGCTGTTGTGGGAGGGAAGAGAGGGGATGAGGACCAAAGTGTGAGAGATGGCTGAGGGCCCTGTCAACTATGGTGGAGGGGAATCCTTGACTGAGGAAGAACATGGACGTTTTGGAGTCTCCCTTGTCAAAGTTGTCGTCAGAATGGAGACCGAGGAACTGGGAGAATAGAATAGGAAGCTAGGTTTGAGGATGAATAGTCAAGATAATTGTAGGAGCTGGTGGGTTTGTAATGGATGTTGGTAGCTAGCTTTTCCCCAGAAAGGAAAACAGATGTCAAAGAAGGGAAGGGAGGAATCTGAGGAACGTGGTGAAAGTTAGGGTGGGGTGGAAATTGCAAGCAAAATTGAATTGAGTTTTCCCATTCCAGATGAGAGAGGCAAGCAGCACCGTTGATACCTGATTAATTTCTGTTGTTTCTGGCTTCCAGCATCAGCAGTTCTTTTGGGTTTATTTTTGTTTAGCACGATCAAAACAGCCGGCAAAGGCACAATGTGTGAAATAACCACCCTCTGTGCCCGTGAATCTGGAATGAGTTGGATTTAATTTTATTGTGTTGAAACCATTTGATGCTCCAGTTGAGCTGTCTGAGGTGCATTTTCCCATCTCTAGATGATCACATTTTGGTCATGACCTCACTAAAGAAGATGGGCTCGGCTGTTCCTGCCCTCCTCATGTTTCAAAATGAATTATGCTGTAACTGCCTTTAAATAACGAGGCATAAAACTACAAAGAAATTACTCATTAGCATTTAATAGCTTAAAGATAAACGTGTAACATCTTTTTGGAGTGTCCCCATTTTAATATCAGATTGCCTCAGTTGGTAACCCTCAACTCTGACTAATACATGTTAATTTAATTAACATGTAAGCACATAACCCTGGCATTATTTACTACCTTGTTGCTAAATTCATTTTATTTGTGGCTTTTTGAGAGTGAAAAGCCCAAGTTTCTGAAGTAATTCCTTATCATTCAGACCAGAATTAGATAAAATGCACAAGTTATGGTCTCACCAGAGCAGAGTGCAGCTTGATTATGATTTAGCTTTGCCCTGTGTCACATTTGTTAGGGCTGTACCATTCATCCATTGGGTTTGTTAATTTGCTACTCCACATGTGGCTGATGGGAATGCAGGTGTGATTAATCAACTTAATGGCTATGAAGTATAAAACGTGTAACGTACCTGTCTTAACTCTCACCCGGTCATGTTTATCCAACACCCGTTTATGATTTCTAGCTAATATAGACTATTGGTCAATCAATCCCTTCTGCCTCTCGCTCACTCGCTATTTCCTGCCCTCGCTCTCTCTAACCCCTTCTCTCCCGCTCCCTGTCTCTCTCTGTATCCCCCTTCTTCTGTCCCCCAGCACTCGGTGCCTCCCCCCGCAGCTCTCTGCCATACGCCCCCAAGCTCCACTTCGCCTCTCAGCAGTTTAACCTGTTGAAACTTAGTTGCTGTCTCTCTCCTTTTTAAACACATCCCTCTTCTTAAATTCAGATCAAAACTGCATACAGTACCCCATGTGAGGTCTCTCAAAGACTCGATATGACTGCAGCAAAACTCCTTTACTTCTGTACTTAAATCCCCTTGAATTGAAGGCTAATCTGCTATTTGTCATCCTAATTGCTTCCTGAACCTGTGTAATAGTTTTTGGTGTGAACAAGAACCCATAGGTCCCTTTGGACAAGTGCACTTCCCAATCTCACCGTTTAAGAAATGTTCTGACTCTCTGTTTTCTGTAACAAAGTGAATATCTTCACAATTATTTAAATTATATTCCAACCATGATGTTGTTAGTCACTTAGGCTGTTCAATTCCTTTTGAAACCTTCATGCATCTTCCTCACAAATTAAGTTCTGTCTCTGTCTCTGGCGTGCGATCACTGTCTCTTATTTTACATTTATATGCTACTGTGCCAAAATCCTGGAACTCTTTTGAATGGCAATATGGGTTGACCTACACCAAATGGACTGCAGTGGTTCGAGAAGTCAACTTATCACCTTCTCAAGGGCAGTTAAGGATTAGTCATAAATGTTAGCCCAGCCAATGATGCCCACATCTGGTGATATAACCTTTTGACGACAGCATTTGATTTACCTTCCTTTATCTTCAACTAAGGAGCACTGATTTTGTTTTTGATTCCCAGCATCTGCCATTATTGAAATTACACTCTGTTGACCATCACCATTGACACTGAAATCTTTTAAGCTGAGAAAATAACATTGATGTATAGAGGCTGAAAAGTTGGTTTTGGGGTGCAGTAACCGAGTTGAAGGCCTCACCAAGGAATGAGGCTAAATATGAGCTGGAACACTTTGCAGACAAATTTTTAAGAAAAATGTTGAAATATGTGTAATTCAAAAAAGGAAGAGAATGTAGCAGTGAATTAATTGATTTTTTGATTTACCAGCAAAGAAAAATTTGGCAAAATAGACAGTGTTGCAAACCTTTGGTTCTGTGAACTAACTGTAATTGGGAAAAATTGCCAGGAGTTGCACAAATATTGTGATGTTTTCAGGATCGTTGTATTTCTTGAGTGTTTGTAAATATCCTCTTTTGGGGAATATGGTCAGTGAAAGGACTGTGAAAATAAATTTTGGATTTCCTCTGGCCTTCCTCGCAGGTGTAAGATTACACAATTGTGTACAATTTCATAAAGATGTGAGTGCTGTAACTGCATTGGAGTGCAGCATTTCATGACTAAGTCGTTCCATTTTCATTTAGGGTGTTGTTTTCTTGTCACAAACACATTCTAATTTAATGTTCTCTTAAAATACCCTTGTCCTGCTCATCAAATGCCTAGTGCTACATTTGAACTGTTGCAGTTGCAGTCACCAGATAGAAAATGGAACTACACATGAATGAATATTTTAAAAATATACAACATAATGCGATTCCACAATAATACTACTTGCTCAGGTGATCTGCTGGGGGAGGGGAACCTTGTGCCTTTCACAATCTTGGCTTTTTTCCTTGTTATCTTGTCTATATTCGTGTAATGTATTTCATCTCTCTCTCTTCTTTCTCCCCCGCAACCCCTCATTTACGGAGTTCAGTCTGTATTGTTGGCCTTATGTTCAACTGTTATGTCATATGTAAGTGAATCTCTTTGGTCTTTCAGAGACATGCAAGCAAATGATAAATTAAACCATACAGAAGATTGTATGAATCTGATAGATTGATGCTAAAATAAATTTAATCTAACTTTTTTATTTTTAGCAAATCTGTATATTGAATAATAAATATAGTTAAATGGTTATCTGTGCCTCCTGATGTTTTCTAAATTGATATTTTAGGTCAGCATACTTGTGGCCAATTATAAAATGTACACCCATTGGCACACAAGCATCCAAGGAAAATAAAGGGATAAGAAAGAGTGTACAGTGATTAAAACTTGAAAGCCAAAGACACAAATATTAATTCACAGATTGTCAGAGTCCAGCAAGATGACGTCCAGTGAAGATTCTTTACTATCGGAGCTCATGTTCAGGCAGGTTCATCTAGCCAATAGAGTAGATTAAAAGGCAGGATCTTAAAAGTTGTAATCTTTGGATTACTCCCAGTGCCACATGCTAAAGCATACAAAAATAGGAGAATAGGGCAGATGAATGCATGGCTTGGGAGTTGGTGCAGGAGGGAGGATTTCAGATTCTGAGATCACTGGGACCATTTCTGGACATATACAAGTGGGATGGTCTGCACCTGAACCAGAATGGAACCAACATCCTTGCGGGTGAGTTTGCTAGTGCTGTTGGGAGTAATTTAAGCTAGTTTGGCAGGTGGAAGGGACTCTGTTCAATGGGGACGCAGCACACTTTAGTAAAGGATCCAAAGCAGGAGGAGTTCAACCATGTTGAGTTTCAAGGGGAGTAAGGTGAGTGTAGATATCCTGTAATTCTAGGAGCTTTATAGGTAATGCAGGTGAGTTGAGGGCATGAATTGACACATGGAATTGTAGTGTTGCTGTTACAGAAGTGTGTAGAAGGAGGCACAGGAGTGGCAACTCAAAATTCTAGTGCATGTATGATCTTCAGGCAGGACATGGGGAGGATGTAAAATAGGTGGTGTTACACTATCAATTAAGTAGTCAGCAAGGAGGGATGATATTTGGAAAGGTTTTCAAAATGGCAGTGTGGGTAGATCTTGGAATAAAAAGGGAGCAGTCACACCACCAAAAGTGCATTGTACACCTCCAAACAGTCAGGCAAGAGAAGAGCAAATAGACAATGCAGTGAAATATGTTACAACAGGATAATTGTGTTAGGGGATTTCAACTTTCTCAACATTAATTGTGACAGTGACAGTGACTGTGCAGTGCTTGACCGACTTGTGGAGAACTAAGCCAGACAGGTGTTAGAGGCAGCATTGGGAGAACACTTAGTGATAGTGACCACAGCATCATAAGTTTTAAGTTTGTTATGGAAAGGGAAAAAGATGGACAGCAAAAAAAGGATTTTTAATTGGGGGAAGGTGGATTTTATTTAAGTAGGACAGAATCTGGCCAAAGTAGACTGGAAACAGTACTCGTGTATAAGTCATCAGCAGAAGAGTGAGGGGCTGTTCAAAAATGAATTGGTGAGTGTGCAGGTCCAATATGTCTCCTTCAGGATGAGATATAGGGGCAGTAAGCCCAAGGAACCTTGGATGTCCAGGATAAAATGTAAGAGAGCTTTTAAACAACTACAAAGGGAGCAAATCAATGGAGGCTCAAAAGTAGTATACAGCATGCGGGGATAACATTTAAAAAAAAAAAGCAATTAGAAGAGGAAAAAGTGTGCATGAAACAACAATGGCAGGTAAAATTAGGGAGAATCCAAAGATATTCTACAAGTGTGTCATGGGTAGAGGATAACCATGGAAGGTGTAGTGTCTACTGGGGACCAAGGGGCCAATCTCTGTGTGGAGCTAGAGGACATTGCAAGGGTGTCAAATGAGAGCTTCACATCTGTCTTAACTCAAGAAATGGGTGTACGTACAGAATTTGGCAAGAAGAACTGAGGCTTTCGAGCAGTTTGATATAGGGAGTGAGGAATTACTGAAGGTTTTGGTGGGCTTATAATTCGGCACCCCTGGATCCAGATGAGTTGTATCCTTGATTGTGTGGGAGATGATGGAGGAAATTATAGAGGCTCTAACCCAAATTTTTCATTTCCCCCTGGCCTCTGGAGGTGCCAGAGGACAGGAGGACAGCTAATATGGTTCCACTCTTCAAGAAGGGTGGTACAAGTAAGCCAATAAATTTCTCATCAATTGTAGGCAAATTTATTGGAGAATATTCTGTAGGAGAGAATTCTCAAGTTGGAGAGGCAAGGTTTGAACAGCATTACTGAACGTGGCTTTGTCAGTGGGTTGTCTTGCCCAACAAATTTAACTGAACTTTTTGGGGATGTCTACACACCTATGGTCACAAGGGTAGTCTAGTTGATGTGCTTTATATGGATTTCAGCAAAGCTATGACAAGGTCCCATTTGGAACACTGATTAGGAAGTTAAAGGAACATGAGTCCAGGGTAACTTGGCAAGTTGTATCCACAGTTAGCTTAGTAGCAGGATACAGTGTGGAGAGAAAAGGCTGCTTTGTTTGTGTGACTGGAGGTTGGTGTCCAGTGGCATATCACAGAAATCAGTGCTGTATCCGGTTATTAATGGTAATATGTGTAAATGACATAAAGGAATTGTGGGGGTGGAATGATAAAAATAAGTTTACAGATGACAAAGATTGGTCAGGTGGTTGACAGTGAGGAAGTATGTATCAGGTTCCAGGAAGATGCAGATGGATTGGTCAAATGAGTAGATTAGCGGCAGAAGGAATTTAACCTGGAAAAGTAAGGTGATGCATTTTGGAAGAAGTAACAAGACAGGGGAATACCCCCAATGAATGGTAGGACACGACGAAGCTCAGAGGGATCTTGAAGTGCTTTTCGCAGGTCACTGAAGATGGCACCAGAAGTTGTTAGGGTAGTTAAGGAATAAGGATTGCTTGCTGTTATGGGTTGTGGCATAAATTTTAAGATCAAGGATGTTATGTTGCAACTGTAAAGGACTTAGGAAAGGTTTCAGCTGGAGTACAGTGTACAATTCTGGTCATGGCACTGTAGGAGGGATGTGATTTGCACTGGCGGGGGTGCAGGGGAGATGTACCAGAATGTTTTCCTGGATGGAGCAGTTTCTCTGAAGAGAATCTGGGTAAGCTCAGGTGCTTTTCCTTTTAAGAAAAGGCTGAGATAGAACCTGATTGAGGGGCATGGCAAAGTAAGATAGGAAGTAGCTGTTTCCCTTAAACGGTCATTAATGAGGGGGCATAATTTTAAAGGTACAGACAGGATGTATAGAGCTGATTTGAACAAATGTTTTCTTCACCCTGAGGGTGGTGGGAATCAGGAATGCACTGCCTGGGAGGGTAATTGAGGTGAGAAACTTCACTACTTTTAAAAATTAGTTAGATGAGCACTTGAAATGTTATCAACATTTGAGGCAGTGGGCTAGATGCTGAAAAATGGGACTAATGTAGATTTGAAGTAGTTTCAGTGCAAACCTGATGTCTGAAGGGCCTCTTCCCTACTGTATGATTCTGAGTTGCAAAGTATTTTAATGTTGTTGGAGGTACACTGATATGAAGTTGAATAAGTTTATCTGTTCTTCATGTGAATGCATTGGGATTTTTGGAACTGATCTTTTATGAGGAGTGGCAGTCTCATGCAATTTCTTTTTTATGAAATGAGAGCTCTCTGGATTGCTGACGAGATTCTGATCACATCTCCTTCAGAAATGCAAAGTCAAACTTCTGTTCTGATGCTTCTTTCATTAGTGCAGAATTGTTGAGTGACCGATATCAACCTATGCCCCCTTTTCACAGCAGTCAGTTGCTGTATTCTGAATCCTAAAGATGCATAGTCACAGCCTCTGCTCTCAAACAGTAGGCACGTGAAGTAAGTGTAGGTTGGGATGCCAAATGGGTAGGTGATGGGGTTTCAAATGTGTATGAGGCATATTGCCAGATGGGTAAGATGCCAATAGGATGCAGAAAGGTGGCTGGGAGAGTAGGGTGCCAGATGGATAGGAGGTAAGTTACCTGGTGGTTAGGGTGCCAGGTTGGTTAGTGTTAGGGTGCAAGTTGCTAAAAGGCTGGGTAAGTGAGGGACCATTTTGGGATAGATCAGGGCGGGTGGGAGATATTGGGTCTGGCAGAAGATAGTTGTCAGATTGAATAGCAGGGAAAAGGGGGTTGGGTGCAGGGACAGATTGGGTTTGGACCAGCAAGGGGTGCTCTGGGGGCAGAGGTAAATCCATTCAGGTGTGGGGATGGTTGTGGCACATAAAGTCCAGAGTGGGAAGGGAAGAAGGATAAATTGGGTCTGCAGTGGTGCTGGGGTGTGTAGGGTCCTAGGGGAGATAGTGGGGTGTCAATCTGAGTCCAAGAGAGGTGTATTTGGGAATGTGAGACAAGTATGGGGGTCAGCTGAATCCGGGAGTTAGACTATGTTTTCAGATGGACTTGTGTGTTTTGATCATGTGTACTCAATTCACTTGTATGATTAAAAAGAAACATATTTTGTGACAATATTAGTGAACTGAATGTTAATGGACTGATTCTTACCAGGTTCAAGCAGGGGATCCAGAAATTGCAAACAAAATTGTCAGACACTTGAGCAGTTTTGATTGTGACAGTTTCTGGAGGAGTCATTTTAGTTAATGGGGGCAGTTCCAGTTCCGGTCAAATCATGCTTTAGTTTTGAAGAAGGAATTCTTACGTAAACACTGCTTTCTCGCCACAGGTGCTGCCAGACCTGCCAAGTTTTCTGTTTGCTTCCAGTTTCCAATGTCTGCTGTTCTTTTGTTTTATTTATCAAAGTTATTGTTCATTATCTGAGCTAAATGGTGTGCTGTTGGTGCCTTTTTTGAGGTATAAGGCATTTCAGTAGCTCTTTTTATGTACTATACCCTGCTGGGGAGACAAATCATCCTGCAGTGCTTTTGCATTTTTTGACTGCAATGTTCCCACAGTGCAAAGGTGTGAAGTTCCAGGAGGGTGGTGCCTAAGCTCCGTCCTAGTTAAAAACTTCCAGAGTTCTCGTCAACTTGCATCATGTAATTGCCAGCAGCCATGTTTTTGTCCAGAAAATTGTGTTCGAAATTAGGTTTTAAACAGTTGATGATTTGCTTTCATGTCTTAATGACATGAACCTGAGATTTTGCAAGGTATTAGATTGTCTCCTACTTACGTTTGGCATTTTGAAAAACAAGTATGTTGTACAAATGCACTGTATGCAACTGGAAGACTGCACAGTATGGAAATAGGCCATTCAGCCCAACCAGTCCATGTGTTTGCTGATGTTTCACTCAAACCACCTTTTTTCATCTAACTCTGCCAATATAATCTATTCCTTCTCCCTTTTTATATGGTGGTCCAGTTTCCCTTTAAATGCTTCTGTGTTATTTTCTTCAATAGCTCATTCTGACAGTGCATTCCATGTTCTTCCCACTCATGGGTAAAAATTGTTGTGAATTTTTTCATTTGATTTTTTTGGTTACTATCTTATGTTGGGGACCTTCAGTGATGTTCTTCCCCTCAAGGAAGCGTTCTGCTTGTATCAGAGATAATAGGTACTGCAGATGCTGGAGAATCGGAGATAACAAGGTGTGGAGCTGGATGAACACAGCAAGCCAAGCAGCATCAGAGGAGCAAGAAAGCTTGACGTTTCGGGCCTAGACCCTTCCTGATGAAGGCCTGCTGTGTTCATCCAGCTCCACACCTTGTTACCGGCGTTCTGCTTGTGTCCGTTTTTTGGTTAAACCGTTTCCTAATTTTGACAAACCAAATTAGGTCACTGCTCAACCTTTTTTTCTCAGAGGAAATACAGTTGCCTGTCAATTCCTTCCTGATAACACATTTCTGGGATAATCCTTGTTTATTTTCTCTGCACCTTCCCCAGTGTCTTGATATCCTTTTTATAACAAGGGCTGGTTAGCTCAGCTGGCTGGATGACAGGTTTGCAATGCAGAATGAATCTAACAGCTGGGGTTCAGTTGCTGCACTAATTGAGGTTACCATGAAGGACACTCCTCAACCTCTCCTCTTGCCCAGGGCAAGGTGACCTTCTGGTTAAACCACCATCAGTTGTGTTTCTCTGAGAAAGCCGTATTACAACCAGTAGGACTATTATGACAACTGCAACAACACAGTGGTCTTAAGTACAGTCCAGGTTTATCACATCTCTCCTCTTCAATTCTGCCCCTGGAGAAATAAACCTTGGAGCTTGGCTTGCTTTTTTAAATGATATTCCTAAACTTCAGTGCAACTCAGTGATTTGTGTAACGTTCTGAGACCTTTTATTCCATTACCCCTAGACTTGTACCTTGCAGGGAAGAAATTAATTTCCCATTCTTCCAATGTACTCCCTCACATTTATCTGTGCTGAACGTCATGTGCCAATTGTTTGCCTATTCTGCAAATCTCTTAATGCCATGTAATTTTTTGTATTCCTCTTCAGTGTTTTCTGTCTCCTCCCAACCCCTTCCAAAATTTCATGTCATCCATAAATTTAGAAATTACTTTTGTTTCTCTGCATTCATTCTGCATTGCAAACCTGTCATCCAGTCAACTGAGCTAATGGACCCCTGTTATAAGAAGGATATCAAAACACTGGAGAAACAGCGGAGAAAACTGACAAGGATGATTCCAGAAATGTGTTATTAGGAAGGAATTGACAGGGGAGGGTACTTTGGCAAAGTCCAAATACTTAACATAAATTGTGGACAGCAGTGGTCTCTGCACTGGTCCTTTTGCAACATCACTCCTCACTTTCTGGCACTTTAAATAACTACCTTTTTTGTTCCTATATTTGTCCTGAAGCCTGTTCAGTGACCTATTCTTTTGTTTTGGGAATACAACGAAAGAGCACATCTGCTAAGTAGTTTATAGCTGCAGAATTGTTAGACAAATACAACTGTTTGAGTTATCCTATAAGAAAGGGAAACCGCCACCACTCCTGCTTTGGGTTACACTTGATTCCAGTGTTATTATATCTGCCTGCAAGGAATATCGGATTGGCAAAAAATACTAGAGTGACAATATCAATAAATCTGAGGAGAATATAAAAACAATACTACTGCACTTTTGTAGATTTATATCTTATGCTTGAACTGTTCAAAACAACAGTGGAATTCCCCACTCTGCTGGCTAGTTGTGGCATGATTCAAAATTTCTCCAGGGCCATACAGTGAATCGTGTTTTTAATTATTAAACATTACTGCTTCTTTTAAATCTTGTGATCAAACTTGGAATTAGAGTGCTGTGCAACGTGAGGACATGTTTTAGCTTCATGTGTAAAGTATTGCAATTTATAGTATTTTTCATGTGTGAACAGATCCACCTTGAGTTTGATTTATAGACTTGGATAGTATGACAGTAAAATTTTCAAATGTATGTATTTGTGAATATTTTCGTTGTAGTTACACCCTAATTGAAGCCACTGGTTTGCATTTTACATGAAGAAATGGAATATACTGAGAAATCACAGCAACATTGCTAAAATCCAGTGTCACGATGTAATGAAAGAAAGCAATTTTATTTACTCTGTCTTGCACCAGTGGGTGCAAACATGATTTATTGGAAATGCCATACAGATTTTGTCCATGCATGGGTGGAAGTGACTGTTGACATAGTAGAGATGGCTGTTACAGTATAAGTTTTCTTATTTATTATCCGTCAGTATCAAACATTGTCTTTTTGAATAATCTTAATGTGGATGTCTTTGTGACCTTAGTTATTGGATTTCACATCGGATATTTAGACAAAATGATCCATTCTTGCTGTTGATGTTACTAATGATCACTGTTTACTGTTGTACTTTACAAACTTTGGTGGGAGTAAGGAAGAAAAATACATTGTATGGTGACTCTAACATGCACAATGCTTTAGAAATTAGAAAACAGCAGACCAGGAAGAAATTAGGAAAGATGATTGCAGTTCAGTTGAAATATGGGTTTTTTTGTCAGATAAAGGTAAAATTTGGCAAGATAATTAGCACAGGTGCTGCAAAGAGCTCAGCTGAGCACTAACAGGTACAAGAACAGCCTGTACAAAATGCCAGAGTAGCAGTTCTGAATGGGGCGGCAAAATATAAGTCTGGATATAAGCAGGTAATATAAAAGAGGCAGTGAATGGCTTTTGAAGGATATTATTAAGCCAGAGAGGGTTCAAATGAGATTTACCAGGATGTTTCTGGCTATGGAAAGTTTGAGTTATAAAGAAAGGCTGGATAGGTTTGGACTTTTTCACTGAAGCACAAGAGGTTGAGAGGTGATCTTTTGTAGAGGTTAATAAAATCATGAAGGGTTAATGGTCGGTGTCTTTTCCTTAGGATGGGGAGTTTCAAAACTAAGGTGAGAGGAGAGAGATTTAATAAAGATGAGGGGCATATTTTTTACATAGAGGGTGATTCGTGCGTGGAATGAACTTAATGAGGAAGTGGTGGATATGGGTACAGTTACAACATTTTTTTAAAAAACCGCTTAAATAAGTACGTGACTAGGAAAAGTTTGGAGAGTTATGGGCCAGGATCAGGCGGTTGGGACTAATTTAGCTTGGGATTATGTTCAACATGGACTGGTTGGACCAAAGGATCTGTTTCCATGCTCCAAGACTCTATTGGCTGTACGAAGATTTAAGGTAAGAATTTGTTAACTTATTGTGCTTAGGACAGGAATGTGTAAATTAGCAAGGGCAAGTTACTATTTGGGATTTAATTTGGGCACAGTGGAGTTGGAATTTATGGAGCATGGAAAACCAAGGATAACATTGAAAAAAATCAAATCGGGAAGTTACGAAGAAATGTTTTGCAACAAAGAAAGGTATAATAGATGGAAGAACTTTTAATGATGTGGAAGGTTGAGTTACTGAGCTTTGGATTGCTAAATTGTGTGAATGGATGTCTGACTGTAGTATTGTCGTTTAACCATTTCTTTTGAGATGGTGCTGACCAAATGCATGATGTGGCGATCTGCATCAATCAGTATTGGGACTTTAGGCGCTAGAATCTTGCCTAGATTTCTTTGCTGTGTGTGTGCATTTGAATTGGAATTGCATGCTGGAGAAATGCATGGTTTATGTCTTATTCCTTTTTAGTGCTTGTTATCACCTTACGTCTGAGTAGAATTAAATGGTTTTGTTGTTCAAATCACTCTGTTGACCTGCTTATTAGGTTCTCTCAGGAATTTTTTCTTAATTTCTTGCCTTTTATTACCTGATTTGTGTTCTGTGTAAAAAGAGCAAAGGAAGAAGCAAAGAAATAGTAAAAGAATTTGCAAAGTAGTGGGGTGGAGTGATTGTGTTTAAAGACCATGAGGGAGGAAATAAAATACAGAATCCTTTGTGATGGTCTGGTTTCAATTCTAAAACACCTTCTTGAAATATGAACTATACTTTGGTAATAAAGTGTTTGACCTTTGACGTTATTTAGACTTTCATAAATCAGCAACAAAGTACAAGAGCTTTTTGTAGAACTGCATCTGTAAGGAGAACTTGCAAATTCATATTTTGTTGTAATCCCTTGTCAGAACTGAATGACTACAAACTGTGACAGCATTTAAGAAGAAAGTTGATCTTTTCTGTTGCTGTTGTTTTTGGAATCTTTCTGCCCCAGACATTGGGAATGTTCTAAACCATTACTGGAAGAAAAGTGTTTTCAATTCCACTAATATGGACAGATTGGGTTTTTAACATCTGAAAACTGGCATTTCTGACATCTGCCTATTTAATACACTAATCTCAATTTGAAGCTGCAATTTTGTGATTGAGGCTTGGGTGCTAACAAGACGTATGTGGTCGTACCCTGTGAAAATGAGCTGAAACATGGGTGAAGGAGATTAAATACTCTGTGGCATAGATCTGAAACCAATGAGCGTGTTATCTACAATGAATACAAATGTAAATTATATGTTCATTATTACTTCATTAATTCGGCATATTTATTATCATCTTACCAAAACAGAGTTTATTGAAAAGGCTGCATTTGACACTTCAAAATAATTGATTATGACACCCTGGAAATGTCAAGGTGTTCAGTAACTACCTATCGTAACATAGCAGCAGGAATAGACTATTTTACCTGATACCTTTCCTGCCTTTTATAAGATCATGGCTGATTTGCTCTATACCTCCGCTCGTCTTTCAGTTTTTAGCTCTCAGTTCCCCATTATTTCAAAAATATTTCAACATCTCTTTCAACTTTTTCAGGATTCTGATCTCTGCAGTTCTGAGGTATTGACTCCATTACCCTCTGGGAGAAAAAATAGTCCTTATTTAAGAGTATCCCCTTATTCTGTAACTGTGCCCACCAGTTCAATATTCCTCCAATGATGGAAACCTCATTTCAAAATTGACCATCTGAATTCTGTCTTTCAATAAGATCACCCCTTATTCTTCTAAATTGTAATGAATATGTCTAACCTGTTTCACCATTCTTATTAAGTTATCCCTTTTATTCCAGCAGTCAGCCTAGTAAACTACTTTTGAACTGCCTCCTGACATCTCCAATGATACCCCCTTTAAATATGGAACCAAAACTGAAAGTTGTACTGCAGCTACTGTCTCATTGATACTCTGCACAGTTGTAATAAGGCCATTGAAACAGGAAGAGCAGTTGGCTGTTTGGTCCCTTGAGCCTGCTCCACCATTCATTAGGATCACTGGTTGATTTACTATTTCTCTCATTCACTTTCCTGCCACTTTCTCATGATTCTTGATTCCCCTATTGATCAAGAATCCATCATTCCCAGAGCTAAATATACACAAGGACTTAGTCCCCACAGCTCTCTGCAGCAAAGAGTTCCAAAGGCATTCAACCCTCAGAAGAAGTTCCTCCTCATCTCAGTCTTAAATTGCCACCCCTTTATTTTGAGACTGTGCCTCTGGTTCTAGACTGTCCCATGTAGGGAGATATCCGTGCAGCATTTATCCTGTCAAGCCCCTTCAAACCCAAGTGTTTCAATGAGATCACCTCCCATTCCTTTAAATTCCAATGAGTGGAGTTCCAACCCTATTTAGCCTTTGCTCGTCACACCATCCCTCCATAACATGCATCATCTTAGTGAACTATGTAACTCTTGTACTATGCTTCTATAATGCCCTTAAACCCGTGGGTAAACTAAGTAGTCTCAGTATGTGCTCAATTTTTACCATTTTAATTGGCTATAAGCAGGCAAATAGTGCTACTCATACTCAACCATACAGAGTGCCAACCTCTGTCCAAGAAAGGAAGAAAATTCATGCACATGGAAGCAATCGAAGAAAATGAGTACACAAAATAATATTATGACCCTCTGCAGTTGCTTTAATTCACAGTCAAAGCATTAAATTAGGATATAAAATGAGAGCTCACAAACGTTTACTGACCAGCTGGGTTGTACAGACAAAATGACCCATGTTTCTGCTGAATTCTTTCCTTCCATTTTAGAAATGGGGAATGATAGTTGGAGAGGGATGCAGTGGGGGAAGGCAGGGATGAGACATTACAATTGGCTTCAGAGGAGGGAAACTCCGTATCACTGCTCATGCGGTTGCACCTACTCAGATAGAAGGTGAGGATAACCCACGTCAACGGCGATGTTCACCCTGCAGTTGAATAGTGTACTAAAGAAGTCCTTCACTTCAAAAGGAAACTGTTCAGTTTGCTGTGTTACCGGAGATGATAGTTGTCTCTTCCGGTGGAGTTGGTGCAGTCATAAGAGGAGACAAATAATTTGTAATAAAATGAAAAGATTGTTTGAGAAAGCTGATGTTAGTTACCATATAAAATGTAGATTAATATTTTGTGTTGATGAAATTTTCTAAGAGTTAATCTAGGTTTCCTCTTTCAGTTGGAAACTGACCAATCATGTGCTTTTTAAAAATTTCTTGACATTTCCTGTCGGCGTTTATCCTGTTAAGCCCTTAATCCTGTATGTTTCAATGAGATCACCCCTTATTCTTCTAAACTCCAGTAAGTAGGGTTCCAATCTGTTTAACCTTTGTTCATTAGACAATCCCTTCATACCAGGGACCATTCTAGTGAACCTTCTCTGAGCTGCCTCCAGTGAAATAATATCTTTCCTTCAATAAGGGGACCAAAGCTGCTTACAGTACTCTAGATGTTGTCTCACCAGCAATTTGTATGGTTGCTTTAAGATTTCCCTACTCTTTTCTCCAATCCCTTTGAAATCAGGCAAACATTCCATTAGCCTTCCTGATTACCTGTTTTACCAGTGTGCTTGCTTTGTGTTTCATGCGCAAGTACACCTAAGTCCCTTTGTGTTTCAGCTTTCTCTAGCTTCTCTCCATTTAAATGTTCGTCTTTCCGAAATGAACAACTTTACATGTCCCCACACCAATCTGTTTGGCAACTTTTTGCCCATGTGCTTAACCAATCAATATCTCTCTGTAAACTGTTTGTATCCCCTTCACAATCTGCCTTTCCACATATTTTTATGTCATCTGCAAATTTAACTACAATACATTCACTAAACAGTTCTTGTCCCAGCACTGATCCCTGTGGAATGCTACTGGTCATGGGTGACCACCCTGAGAGAAAATCTTTTATCCTCACTTGCTGTTTCCTACCCATTAGCCAATTCTTCATCCATGCCAATATACTACTTCCAACACTCTTATGACTTAAACTTTAGTGAGGTAACTTGTCAAACACCTTCTGGAAGTCCAGAAACAGATCATCTACTGTTTCCATTCTATGCATTCTGGTTGAGGCTTTCCAAAAAGCTCTAATAAATTAGTCAGACGTGATTTCATTTTCATGAAGTCATGCTGACTGTGCTTGATGAGCATATGATTTTCCACATGTTCTGCTAATTACTTCCTTAATTATTGATTGAAACATTTTCCCAACAATAGATGTTAGGCTAATTGGCCTGTAGTTACTTTTTGCCTTCCTCCCTTTGGAATTGGAGTGTCACGTTAGCAGTTTTTAAATCGTCTGTCCTTCTGTAGAATCAGAGGAGTTTTGGAAAATTACAACTAATAACCTCCATTATCTCTGTACCTACCTGTTTTAGGATCCTGCGGTGCAAGCCATTAGGGCCAGGGGACCTATCTGCCTTTAGAACCACAAGTTTATCTTTACTGATGATGGCACTTTAATTTCTTCCCCTTTTTATTTAGTATTAATGGGATGTTCAAAATATCTTCCACTGTAATGACTGATACAGAATATCTGTTTAACTCCTCTGCCACTTCCTTGTTTCTCAAAACGGTCTCCCCAGATCCATTTTTAAAGGGACTATGTCTACTTTGACCTTGGTTTTATTAAACTGCAACCACCTAGTAATAAAGTCTAAAATTAAATTTGCAGCCTTAATTACTTGCTGCACCTGCATGCTAATGTTTTGTGCAGAAGAATACCCAATCTCCCTCTGCAGCATATTTTTGGAGTCTCTCTCCATGTAAATAATAGACTGTCTTTTGATTCTTCCTACCAATGGGCACTTTACCAAGCTTTTGCCCAGTCTCTCAACCTATCTATAATTCCCTTGCAGATTACTTATTTCAAAGCACCTTCTGACCAACTCTTTTCATCTGCACATTTAGACACATTATACTCTGTCCCTGCCCCAATCCAAATTATTCATATGGATAGTAGATAATTCAGGCACTGTGACTGATCATTGTCACACTCCTCTTCCTGAAACGTCAAGCTTTCCTGGTCCTATGATGCTGCTTGGCCTGCTGTGTTCATCCAGCTCCACACCTGGTTATCTGTTTTTTTGTGTTATTTTCAATACATGCTAGTACAGTTCTTCCAGTATTGTAAGCTTCTATCTTGTACAATAATCTTTTATGTGGCGCTTATCAAATGCTTTCTGGAAATCCAAGTACGCTACATCTACTGTTTCCTCTTTATTAGCTCTTTGTTACATCCTGAAAGAACTCTAGCAAATTATTAAATGAGATTGCCTTTTCACTAAACCCTGTTGACTCGGATTCTGACCCTGTGTTAAGCTTTTCTAGATGTCTTGCTATTTCCTGCTCAAAAACGGATTCTAGCATTTCCCAATGAGTAAGTTTGTTTTACTGGCCTACGGTTTCTTGATTTAAATGCATTTCCCTTCTGGAGCAGGGTTATCCCATTGGTGGTTTTCCAATCCAGTGACTTCTGGAATATTTCGACAATTGCCTCCAATATTTCAGCATCCACTTCCTTTAAAGTGCTTTGATTCAGGCCATCAGATCCTAGTGACCTGTCTGTCTTTAGTCCCATTAACTTATTAAATACTTTCTCTGAAGAGATAGAGACTGTTGCGAGGTCTTTTCTCCCAATAGCACCATGCTTGTCTGTTATCTTTGGGACATTTTAGTGTATTCCATTATGAAGAATGATGCAAACTGTTGGTTAAAATGATCTGCCATTTCCCTCTTATTAATGTTCTGTTATTTTACTTTCATAATCTATTTTCTTTCTTTTAGCTTTTTAGTCATCATCTGCTGGTTCCTTTTGAAACTAAATTCTCAATCCTCTGGCCTACAATTAATTTTAGCCACTTTGTATGTCTTAGTTTTTGCGTACTCTCCTTGGCCATCTTTGTTAGCCATTGGTGGTTCGTCCTTCCCATCGAGTCTTTCCCTTTGACTCAAATGTTTGCTGAACATAATGAAACATCTACTTCAATGTCTGCTGCTGCTCATCCACTGACATACTCCTTATTATATTTTCACAGCCTGCTTTAGACAATTCTTTCTCCATACCTTTGTAATAACTCTAATTTAAGATAAGGACACTTGATTGAGACACCAAGTGCTCTTCCTCCAAACAAATTTGAATTTCTACCATGTTGTGATCACTACCCCAGAAGGATCATAACTAAGATATCTCTGATCAATCCTACATCATCACACATTGTGAGAACTAAAATAGCCTATTCCCAAGTAGGGTGTGCAAAGTACTGCTCTAATCCCTGATGTAATCTACAAATTCATCTCCAATGTTGCCCTTGCCCATCTAGCTGTCCAGTTAATACATAAACTAAAATCACCCATGTAGTACCCTTCTTGTATGTTTCCACTACTTCATGGTTTTTACTTAATCCTACAGTGAGGCAACTGTTTGGGGGCCTAAAGACTTGTGATTTTGTTTCCTTGCTGTTATTTCTTTCCAACCAAACTGATTTAACATCATGATCTAATGCACCTATTACCACTCTTAGCATTTCTGTTATCACTTCACCAATATTATTCTTTATTAACAATGCTATCCTGCCTCCTTTCCCACTTTGATTATTTACTGAAACATTAAACATGTTGTAATATTAAGTTCCCAGTCTTGGTCGCCCTGCAATCACACATCTGTTTTAAAACTATCAAGCCATATTAATTTATTTCCATCGTCTTGTCTTTGTATTTCAAAAAAAAGTTCTGAAATTATTGAACCAAATGTCTTTACTTAAAGCACTGATGGACACTCTCGTGTTCTTGAATTGGGCTTGATATTTGCTTTACAGTATGTCAGAATAGATTTGGAAAACTCCGCAATGAGATGAAAAACCTCACTTCTACCAGTGTGAAAGCGTCGTAAGGTCATACAGCATTGAAACAGGCCCTTCATCCCACTAAGCCTATGCTGACCAACAAACACCAAAGTGGACTAATCCCATTTACCTGCATTTGGTCCATAGCCTACTTTGCCCTGACATTTTAAATGCGCATTCAGATGCTGCTTAAATGTTGCGAGAGATTCTGCCTCCTCCACCCCCTCGGGAAGAAAGTTCCATATTTCTACCACTCTCTTGGTGAAAAAAATGTCCTTAGATTTCCTCTAAACCACTTACTCCTCACCCTAAACTTGTGCCCTGTGGTCTTGGACAGTATGTGAAGATGTTATGCATTTCACTAGAGCTGGTTATTGAAGTCATTGACAATTGAAACTAATGGTGCTTATCAATGGACCAGATTTAAGTGTTTAAATGTCAAAAAAAAAGTTGTTAAAAATAATCAAGTTGCTTTCGGTCAGGATGGAATGTAAGATATCCACTACTGTGAATAATATTAACTTTAAAAAACATAAAATTTTGACATTGTGTCTACATGTTCAGCCCTGATGCTTTCAGAACAATACAACAGTCTTTTCTTCACAGTCCACAGCCAGTTCTGCCAAAAAAGTGCGGCCCTGGCAGTTTCAGGAAGAGCCTTTGTGAATCTTTTTGTTCAATGTTTTGCAACTGCTGTGGTGAGATGAACAGGTTTTTCATGGTAGTGTGAATAGTTTTTTTTGGGGATTTGTAAAGAAAAATGCTATTGCCATGGGAAGACTGTATCCTAGGTAATCCACAGCTTTTGCTATGGAATCCTATCTAATTTGCACATATCAGTGTGGCCACTGCAAGAATGCTATCTATGACAAAAACAATTTGTGTGCATGTGGGATCTTTAACATTAACCTTTTTATTGTGGGATATCATTGGTAATTACACAGCAGTAGTAATAGAGACCCAGGCTGATGCTCTGGATGACATGGATTTAAATTCACTGTAAAAATATGGAATTTGAGGTGAGTTTCAGTAATAGTGACTATGAAACTGATTGTCATTTAGTGAAGAAATTTGCCATCTTTACCTAGTCTGGGTTACACTTGATTCCAGAACCTAACCCTTATTGTATCACAGCAATGTGGTTGATTCTTAACTTCCCCATGAAATGGCCTAGCAAACCATTTAGTTCTGGACATTTAGCAATGGCAACAAATGGTGGCATTGCCATTGACACCCATGAACTTGAAAAGATTTAAATATAATAACTAACTAGTCCTGATGCAGCTTTAATTGAGCACACTGAACAAGTTATTGAAAATAGCACTGTCAATGGGACCTTCCACTACTTTGCTTTTGAGTAGTCTGATGTGCATTCATTAGGCGAGTTGGATTTCTCCTTCCATTTGAGTGTTGACGTAACTGGGAAAATTTTCATATTCAGGTACATGCCAATTCAGTTACTGGAACTGCTTAGCTGGGGACATGGCTTGCTTGGAGCAAAAGTCTTCAGGTTGTCTTTTCTGGTGTTCAGTGTCTTCAGTTGCAGTTTCCTGATGTTACGTGGATTCAACTGATTTGGTCAAAAGCTGTCTTCATTGATACAAGGTGCTCAGGAGAAGGTAAAGGTGGATCACCCACTTGAATGTTTTGGCTGAAGATAGTTCAGTTTTGTCTTGTCTTTTACCCTGAGGCAATGGCCTACTGGTATTATCACTGGACTGTTAACGCAGAGACCCAGGTAACATTCTAGGGACCCAGATTAGAGTCCTGCCGTGGCAGATGGTGGAATTTGAATTCAATAAAATACCTGGAATTAAGAATATAATGATGACTGTCAATCCATTGTCAACTGTTGGAAAAAACCCTTCTGGTTCACTAATGTCCTTTAGGGAAGGAAACTGCCATTCTTACCTGGTCTGGCCTACATGTGACACCAGACCCACAGCAATGTGGTTGACTCTGAACTGCTTTCTGGGTAATTAGGGATGGACAATAAATGCTGCCTAGCCAGTGATGCCCTCATCCCGTTAATGAATAAAGAAAAAAAAATGATAGGTTTGGCCATTGTTGAGCTTAAGGATGTTTGAGGAGCTAACCGTACCAGTAAATTGTTTGATTGTCTACCACTATTCACGATTAGGTCTTACAGGACTGCAGAACTTTGATCTGATGCGTTACTTGTATTCTTGTTCACAGTGATGTAAGCTGTGTTGTTTACATAATAACGTAATATATTTTAGAGTTTGGAATTCGAACCAGTGGCATGTAAAGTTTGGTCTGTTTAGGAGAGGGTTTTAACTAGTCTTTCTGGACTCATGATTTTAAACCAGTATCTGTCAGCAGGTCACTGAAGCCCACCTGAGGTGATGCATCAGTTTGTATCACAAGAGTTTTATGATCAGAGAGAGCAAATATTGAAAAGTTCTCTTTGAAAAAGGAGGTGGTTCAGAACAGTTGGAAAATAGGTTTCCCCTGTTTTGAGGCTTTAGTTTGAAAATTCCAGACCAAAAGTGTCTGATTATTAACCCAAAGGGGTTATTTGAAGCTAAGAACGTTTTTAAGTTCAGTTGTGTACATTATTAGGGAAAAGACTGTTATGTTGCCAAGACTGGGAATTGACAGAAACAGGTAAGTTAAACTTATAGATGTGATTGAGAAGGGAACTCTTTATAGTTCTCCAATGTCAGAGAAAGTGATAATATTGGGTTAGGAGATTTTATTCCTCATGTTTCAAAATCTCCTATTGTATTATATGTAAATAGCTTGGTTTATTCAATTGCATCCTCATTTCTTTTGTACAATAAATTCCTGTTTCTGTGTTAAAATCATGTTTGTGCATTGCATGCTTGTGTTTCAGTGAAAGGCTGCCATGTTAATTAAAAAAGACAAAAATATGGTCTACAAAGACATATTTTAGTCAGGAATCTGACTGGCCCAGTGGTAACATCAGATGGAATCATTACGTGAGCACTGTCTGTTGCATGCTGCTTTCACTGTTTTGCATATATTTAGACCTGTGTTGTAGCCTTGGTTGCTTGGCATCAGATTTATAGTAATGCCTGGTGCTGCTCCTGGCATGCTCTTGTGTGCTCTTCATTGAGTCAGTGAAGGTCCTATGTTTTGAAGGTAAAAATTACAAATTGTGGTTGAATATAATTCTGGTGCACCTGATGACCAGATTTGAGCACATGGATCTATTCTGAATTAATCCAGTTTAGCATAGGCATAGCGACACATGATATGATGAAGGGTGTTTTCAGCGTAAAGATAAAACTTTCTATACAGTGGAGGAAAATTTTGACAATTGTATAGGAAAATGTGAAATTGTTCATATTGATGACAAAAATTAAGAAAAGTGTTTTATTTAACTCGTGAGCGACTTCGGATCTCCGAGATACGAGGGGATTTTGTTGCTCGTGAGGTTCGCAAAAGATTTGCACATAGATACAGCAAGTAGTTCGGAAAAATAATAGAATGGCATTGTTTATTGTGAGGGGAAATGTGTGCACGTCGGGAAATTGTGCTCCAGTTGTACAGGGCACTGGTGAGACACATTTAGAGTACTGTGCACAATAATTATCTCCTTTTTATTTAAGAATGGATGTATGTGCATTGAAAACAGTTCAGCCAAGATTTACATGGACTACAGGGCATAGGATTAAGGTGAGAGGGGAAAGATTTAAAAGGGACCTGGGGGGAGGAGCAACATTTTCACACAGAAGGTGGTGCATGTATGGAACAAGCTGTCAGAGGAAGTAGGGGAGGCTGATACAATTATTGCATTTAAAGGCATCTGGATGTATATGAGTGGGAAGGGTTTAGCGATATGGGCCAAATATTGACAAATGGAACTAGATTAATTTAGGATATCTGGCCAAAATGGACGAGTTGGACCAAAGGGTCTGTTTCCTGTGCTGTACTTGCTTCTGACTCTTAAGTTTGACTCTATCAACTTCTGGTGTTTTCTTTTCACTTCTGCTTGAGATCCTCTGGTTTAAATGTCCATCTCTTCACCTGTTGATTTTTCTGTGCTGGCTCCACTTGCCACAACCAAATTTCCTTACCTCAACCTTTCCTCTCCATATTTATTGTCATTCTTTTGATCTCACCATCACTGTACCATGACAACCTTGTTACTGTGGCCACCCATGCCATAAGATTATTTCTAATTCACTGTACATCTATTCTCTATCTCTGTGTAGTGCGCTTAGTGTCCAAGGGTTGTTAACCATGTTTTATACCACAATTTCACTATGGTACAAAGCAAGGAGATAGTTCTCAACAACTAACTTAACTGGTAGGGCAATTGAACCTGTGCTATCGTTATTCTACAATACACACCAGTCAACTAGCCAACTGAGCTCATTTTTTTTTTATCCATTGCTATCCACATTCTTTTGCTGTCTTTAAACTCTCATTGTCTTGGAAAAATATTTCCTCTTTGAGACAAAAATCTCACAACCCAAATTTTGGATTTCCTAATCTTTAGATTTCCATTAACCTTAATGCACAATTCTTCTGTTTAAGAAAAAAAGAGAAGATTTTTCTGAACAAAGCAACTCCTGAGGCCACAGAATGTCCCAAATATTTTGTTAACCAGTGTCACAACAGTGACTACACTTATGTGGGAAGTCAGTTCGCATGCAGAAATAACAAAGTGATGATAGACAGTTAATCTATTTCCTGATGTTGTTTGAGGTGTAAATATTGATTAGAACTCTAGAGAACTCCATTGTACATTTGCATCGTCACTTCCTTGCTTCTATCTTTGATTATCCCCAGGAAAATCGACTTCGTCTATCCTCCCACTGCAATGACGCACACAGACGAACAGATTTAACAAACCATTGACTTAGCCATCTATTGTCTG
This sequence comes from Ginglymostoma cirratum, assembly GCA_024137785.1. Lineage (NCBI taxonomy): Eukaryota > Metazoa > Chordata > Chondrichthyes > Orectolobiformes > Ginglymostomatidae > Ginglymostoma > Ginglymostoma cirratum. The sequence goes on from JAHRHZ010000030.1 coordinate 7,536,323, forward strand.
ATTTGGCAGGCCCACATCAAGCTTAACTACACTATGTTGACCTTTGCCAAAATTTCTCCTCCCAACCCCAGTCCATAGAATTACAGAATCCCTACAGTGTGGAAGCAGGACATTTCAGACCATTGAGTCCACAGTGCTGTTTGGTTTTCAAGGTCTCCTTGAAGGAAAGGCAGACCTAAAGATTTGAGATAGAAACCAAACTGTTCTTGAAGCAAGAATTTGAAAACTCACTGCAGTCCTCCTCCATTTAAGGCAATTAACGAAACAAGAGACTCAGCACTAGGCAGGCAACCAAGAATCTAATAAATAAACAATTATCCTTTATTCATATCAGCCCGCACCCCATTGACCTTCCTTAGTTGAACTTAAGGTGAGTTCAAGGTCAAGAAGATTGTCTGTATTGAATGATATCCCACACGTTTTCCCCACATCAAAATTTTTTTTTCAAAACAAAGACACATGCACAATGACAGCCAAGAAAAAAAATACCTAGCTACACACAGCTGCTTCCATGAGTCTGTAGAGAACAAACTAAGAAGAGCAGCAAACAACATTTTCTTTCGAATTTCTTTCTCCCTCTACTCCAGATTTCTTCGCTTGAAACATTACTCGCATAATTTAATCGAAGAGATTTAAAATAGGAAGAAAGTCATTGGAAAGGGTTTAACTACTTCTGTTCTTTGTTTTGACAGTATTTTGTAACGTTAAGAAACCAGGTACAGGAAGAGCATTTTGGAAGGGTAATTTGAGATTTAGAAAAAATTTGGGAAATCGCATGTAGAAATAAAACGACTTGTAAATATGTAGGTAATCTATTACCTGTTGTCCACATCTTCCTCCTCACCCTGAGCTCTCCTCACCATATGCACTCCCTCTCGTGCATGCAGTCTAAAATATGACACACCGCCGCCCCCCCCACCCCCACCGATTTTTGGTTCTTTTGTTTTGTTTTCCCTCCACTTCACAGGCACAGATGGGGCTACACTGCCTGGACTGTGCCTATAACTATCTGACCTTCTCTCCTCCGATCCCTGCTTTTCTTGAAGTAGGGGTTTCTTATAATCTTGGGAATGAAAAGAAGGGGACTCTTCAAGTAAATAATTTTGAGAAAATGCCACTCCTCAATGCATCGTCTCTAATGACTACCACAAACTGTTCATGCTACCCTAAAAGAATTTTGAAAAAAACACAATATTCCAGAGGGAGAAACAGGGCTTCTGAAGAGATAGTAGAGGTCATTTCCGAAAGTATCAATGTGGACTTCATAAGCTTCAAAATCTCCCCGCCCCTGACTGCATCCCAAAACCAGCCCAGCTTGTCCCCTTTCTCCCACCTATCCACTCCTTCCACCTCAAGCCCCACCCCACCTCCTACCTACCAGCCTCATCCCCACCTCCTTGACCTGTCTGTCTTCCCTTGACTGACCAACCCCCACCTATATCACCTTTACTGGCTCCATCCCCACTTCCTTGACCTGTCTGTCTCCTCTCCACCTATCTGCTCCTTTATCCGTCTTCCATCTGCCTCCCCCTCTCTTTCTTTCAGAATCCCCTTCCCCTCCCCCATTTCTGAAGAAGGGTCCAGACTTGAAACATCACCTTTCCTGCTGTGATGCTGCTTGGCCTGCTGTGTTCAGCCAGCTCCATGCTTTGTTATCTCATACTTCTGAAGTTTTATTCTCAGGAGTATTGTTTCCATTTCTTTCTCTCACTCTCTTGTTCTTTCTAGCTCATGTTTTTGTTTGTCACTATGCTGATAGGAATAGTACTCTGAAAATCAAGTCCTACTTGAGGGGTAGAGCTTTGGAACTCTATTCCACAAATGGCAGTGGGATGCTGGATCAGTTCATACAGTCATAGAATCCCTACAGTATGGAAACAGGCCATTCAACCTGAGACCACACAGACTCTTCAAAGAGCATCCCACCCAGATCTGCCCCTACCCTATCCCCTCATTTCCCACCCTAGACACAATGGACAATTCAGCATAGCCAATCCACCTAACTTGCAAATCTTTGGACTGTAGGAGAAAATTGGAACACCCGGAGGAAGCCCACACAGGCACGGGGAGAATGTGCAAACTCCACATACAGTCGGCCAAGACTGGAACTTGACCTGGTACTGTGAGGCAGCAGTGCTAACCACTGAGCCACTGAGATTGCTTAACAAAAATTTATCTATGGTATTAATGTTTGCACCAAAACACAGACGTGTGGTTATAGTGCAACAAAAGGAACAGACAACAGCAACAGTATTATTTGTGCACTGTCAAACAACTAGGTTTGGCTATTCAAAGACCTTCAAAAAGATTGAGCCACAGTACTTAAGTTTTGAAGAATTGTTCCTGCCTCTGAATTCATTGAAATATCTTTCAGTACTGACAGGATTATGACAACATTTCCATCCCTGAATTGAAAGTTGGAAGACATCCTTGCTGAGTTCAGTTTGTTCAGGCAATAGATGGAACTCTGCATTCGGCACCTGTGCTATCTCATAGTCAAATAACAAGCCAACGAATCAAAAGGTTCACCAGGAATTAAGGGACTTATCACAGCCTGAACATATCTGGAAAGATAACCTCACCGACACAAACAAAACATTGTCTCTATTGCAACATTAGATCATGTTGCTCTCATACATCTGTTCCATCTTCATGCATTATCCCATATCAGTTGTATCAAGAAATCTATCAAGTTTTGTTTGGAGCGTGCTCCAATGTCTGAGCTTCCACAGCCCTTTAGTGTAGAAAATTCTAAAGATTCACCACTCTTTGAGGGGGGGGACAAAATTCCTACTCATTCCAGTCTAAATGGCCTATGTCGTCTTGTTATAGACTCACCACCCAGGGGAAAGGTCCTATCCTATTTGCCATGCCGAGAAAGAATTTTGTCAGTTGCAGTTATGTCACCTCTCGTTCTTGGAAACTTTAGCAAATACGCGTTTGGTTCCATCAGCCTCTTTTTCATAAGGCATTATCACTATCCTGAGGTTCAGTCTGGCAAGCATCCATTGCATTCCCTCAATGATAAGTACCTCCTTACTTACTGAAAGAGACCAATGGTGTGGATAATACTACAAGAAGACCAGTCAGAGTTTAAGTTTTGCTTAGCGTCTCTAACTTTCTTTCAGGCATCAATCCAAAGAAATGATAAGTCAGTTTGTGAGCCACAGCAGTGTTTTGGGGCATGAATACAACTTTTCAGAAGCAGGTGTGGATTGTAGAATCATTTGAGTTCATAATTTCTGCCCCTCATGAAGCATATATAAGAACAAAAATTTGGACCAACATGAAGGTTACATATTGAAGTATTGCTATGAAGTAAATGTAGATGTGAACAATCCTTATGAGTAGGACAGCGTTTACATGCTCTGTGCACTCCCTCAACCATTGCTAGCTAATTCAAGCAAACCTGCTGAGCCATGCAAGCAGTGTGCTCTCACACATGCATCCTGAAATTGTCTAGCTTTCCATGGACACTACAAGCCCCAAGCCAAAAGCCAAATCAATGGCTCAACAGTGTGACAAGGGTCACCTGGATGAATAATTCTAGCTTTACAATAAAAAAACAACCACAGTATACCAAACATCACAAATCAGAAATATACAAAATGACAGGAGGATAACCAGGGTATTAGCACAATGAGTGGCTATTCCATGCAGCAAACACCACAGAAAATATTGACCCAGTACACCTTACTCAGGTTTTTCCATCATTCATATAATGTACCTTCTGAAGCCTAGAAATTCTTTACCTTTAGACTCTCTTGAAAAGCAAAGGGGGAAGATGGTCAAGTAGAGTTGAGGCCACAATCAAGTTATTCATGATCATATCAAATGGTGGAGCAGACTTATGGACCCAGATGGCCTACTCTTTCCCCCTAATTTGTATGTGTGTATTTTGATGAAAATTATGTGTTTTTTATTGTTGTTTGTTGCAAGTATGATTTCTTGGGTGGTTTAATTGCGTTCTGACAGATGATACAAGGCTGGTGGGAAGGTGAGTTGTGAAGAGGATGCAGAGACGCTTCATTGAATTTTGGGCAAGCTGTGTGAATAGGCAAATGCACGGCAGATGCAGGATAAAGCAGATTAATGTGAGGCTATCAACTTTGGAAGAAAAATGCAGGAAGGCAGATTATTATCAGTGGTGATAGATTGAGAAAAAGGGAGTTGTCATGAGAGATAATAAGGTGTAGAGCTGGATGAACACAGGCCAAGCAGCATCAGAGGAGCAGGAAGGCTGACGTTTCGGGCCTAGACCCCCCTCCAGAAAAGAACTTCTGCATGATTTTCTGAAGAAGTGTCTAGGCCCGAAACGTCAGCCTTCCTGCTCCTCTGATGCTCCTTGGCCTGTTGTGTTCATCCAGCTCTGCACCTTGTTATCTCAGATTCTCCAGCATCTGCAGTTCCTACTATCTCTGAAACAATTGTAATGAGACCAGGGTTTCCTTATACACTAAGAGATGGTAAGAACTGCCGATGCTGGAGTCAGAGATAACAGTGTGGAGTAGATGAACACAGCAGGCCAGGCAGCATCAGAGGAGCAGGAAAGCTGGCGTTTTGGGTCAGGACTCTTCAGAAATGTGGGAGGGGGAAGGGAGCTTTGAAATAAATAGAGGAGGGGTGGGGCTGGGGAAGGTAGGTGGGATGGCGATATGTGAATGCAGGTAGGGAGTGGTGGGCATTGATCACTGAGGTGGGAGAGAAGATGGACAGGTTGTGTCAGGTCAAGGAGGCGGGGATGAGAGGGAGGGTTGTTTATGGGATGAGGCCGGGGGTGGGGAGAGTTTTGAAACTAGTAAAGTCCACGTGGAGGCCATTGGCTTGTAGGCTCCCAAGACAGAATATGAGGTGCTGCTCCTTCAGTTTGCAGGTGGCATCATTGTGACACTGGAGGAGGCCCAGGAGGGACATGTCGCCCAGGGAGTGGGAAGGGGAGTTGAAGTGGTTTGTGACCGGAAGGTGTTGTCGTTTGTCATGAACAGAGCACAAGTACTCTACAAAGCAGTCTCCGAGCCTCCACTTGGTCTCATCAATGTAGAGGAGGCCACATCGGGAGCAGCATGTGCCACCCGGAAACTGGAGGAGCCTCATCCCATGACCAACCCTCCCTCTCATCCCTGCCTCCTTAACCTGACACAATCTGTCCATCTTCTCTCCCACCTATCCGCTCCTCCTACCTCACTGACCAATCACCACCACTGCCTACCTGAACTCACCTACCTTCCCCAGTACCACCCCCCCCCCCCCTCTCAATTTATTTCAGAGCTCCCTTCCCTCTTCCCCCATTTCTGAAGGAGCGTCCCGACGTGAAATGTTAACTCTCCTGCTCCTCTAGTGCTTGGCCTGCCGTGTTCCTCCAGCTCCACACTATTTCTTTATACACTAGTTGTTGTGTTAAAGAAGGCAAATAGTATGTTGGAATTCATAGTGAGCGGATTAGAGTTCAAAAGCAGCAATGTCTTGCTGTAATTATACAGGCCATGGTAAGACCATACCTGGAGTACTATGTGCAGTTTTGGCTTCCTTATCTGAGGAAGGATGTCCTGGTTATGAAGGGGGGGCAATGGAGATTTACCAGACTAATTCCTGAGATGGCAGGACTGACTTATGATGAAAGATTGGATCATTTAAGACTGGAGGTTAGAAGAATGAGGGTGAAGATCCCATTAGAAGCCCAGATTAATGTGTGTTTCTAAGAAAGAGTTCAAAGTAACAAAATTTATCTTGGAATAAGAAGTTATTATTAATCTTCGACCAAAATGTTGGAATGGAAAAGATGTGAAGTTTTTTGAAGTTTTAGAATAGAGAAAAGAATGGATTTGAAGCTGCAACAGGGATTGTATAGCACTGGAAGGAGCATAACAACAATTAAGAAAGAGTTGCCTATGTTTCACTTCAAATTTTAATTACATAAAGCCCATTAAGTTATTAAAAAGGATCTACCTTTCATTCCCCTTGGAAATAGTCTATGCTGAGTCATGCTGACAGGACAACCCTAGATATTCTTAGATTGGAGACAATTGGAGTGGCACAGTGGCTCAGTGGTTAGCACTGCTACCTCAGGGACCTGGGTTTGAATCAACCCTCAGGCGACTGTCTGTGTGGGGTTTGCACATTCTCCTGTGTCTGCGTGGATTTCGTCTGGGTGCTCTAGTTTCCTCACACAGTCCAAAGATGTGCAGTTTAAGTGGATGGGCCATCCTAAGTTGTCCAGTGTCCAGGGATGTGAAGGCTAGGTGGATTAGCCATGGTATATGCAAGTCTTCAGCGGACGGGGTGAGTCTGAGTGAGCTACTTTTCAAAGGGTCGGTATGGACTCGATGGGCCAAAAGGTCTGTTTCCACACTGTAGGGATTCTATGATTCTGTGAATATAGTAAGCTACCAGAATGTACTGATTCAGATACGCAGCTGTTATTTCAGCTCAATTTATAAAGTGTGGATAGATTATTTCAACTGTGCTGAAAAATTTTTTGAATCTGTGCTACAAAGGAATAGAGTGAAGCTTTTCCTTGGCTATCTTAATATGTTTACAAACATTTTTGTCCTTTTATTTAAAAACAAAACTTCAACATTGCCTGCTTATGTTTTCATAAAAGATCACTTTGCTTAAAAAAATCCCCAAAACTAATTATGACCTATCCAGCCAGATTCCTGTTGCGAATCAAGTTTGTTCAGTATCATCAACTGACATTTCTCCCGTAACAGTTACAAGATCACCTAGTATACACTCTGAACAAAATTCAATTATAAATGTAAGTGCTATCATTCTGCCACTTTGCATACAGTGAAGTGTGTGTGTGTGTGTGTGTGGAAGGTGGTAGCTCAACCGGCCACTGCTAATTTCATTTCTTAATAGCTTGGAGATTTCATTCCTGATACCCATCTCACATGAATGTTGCTGCATCAACATAGCATAGTAATCCTAGATAATCTATACTGAGGTTACCACAGGTCCAACAATTGTAAACAACTTGATGTGCAGAAACCAGACTGTGCTTAACAAACTTTATTTACAAAGCAATGGTAAAGACAACAGATCACAAAGAATATTGTCACCTCCGTAGCTGTAGCTGATTCAACGTAGATGAAGCATCTACATCTAGAGTAAACTGAAAGTGCAACTAGATACAATGGAAAGAAATGGCATAATCTGTAAGGTCCAGAACTATACTTGTGGAGCTCCATCACATGCTTTAAAAGAAGTCGGCTCTATATGAGTTGGTTTAGAATTGTGAAATGCTGCACTGAAATTATGCCCATATAAAATTCTCATACTTAAGGTAAAAGGTGAAGTCTCTGTAGTCTTAGCAGATCTCATTAGAGAGAGACAACAGGTGGTTGTTTCACCCGAGAGTTGCCATGCCTCAGCCGAGAGGAGAGGTTGAGATCACTCAGGAGTTATCAATGATCCGTTCTTTAATTTGAGATGTACTGTTTCCAACAACTTCCATTTTTGCTGATAAGCTATTTTCCAATATGTGGACCGTGTCACTCGTGAAATTTCAAGATGCATCTCCATAGCAGATGAAACTGCTATTTTTGCCCAAACAACACGAGAGCGTGATTCAAACTTGCACCCCGACTGGAAGCTGCATTTTGAGGGGAGAGTGTTCAATTGCTGAAAGTGCAGCATTGATTTACAACAAAGCAACTGTTTTGCATCAGTGTATTGCTTGACCTTTGAGATTGTGTTGCTTAGATTTGATCAATTGTCTTGCTATACATGCTGAATTTTGCGTAGAAAGCTTCATCTCTGTTAGAAATTCTGAAAAAGCAATACCATTTATCTTGCCGATGATCTCAGAGGAATCTGCACTAGAGCCTAATGCCTCATCAAAAGACCTTAGACTAGAAACCTACAAAAAGAGAAGCCTATACTTTTGTTTGCAAGCTACCCACAGCCCATTTATTTGAATTTTGTTGGGGAAATATTAGCTTTGGAGTTGGGGTTCCAAAGCTTTCATATGTTTACATAAAGTTTTACCATAGAAACCAACTATGAAGTGTCCACAATGACCTTGGATAAACTAGTAATTAGTGCACCACCAAGACTATAGCATTTTATGCATCCAAATAAAAGGCTACAACTGTGACACGTGCTGTAAGCTGTTCCAAGGTCGCATCTGATCTTTCACATTCTTTAATCAACTCATCCAAAGCTACACACATTTTCTTCTGAAATGCAAATAGATCTCATCAATATTGAAATAGTATGCATTTTGGCCTCATGGACTTTGACAGTATACATGCTAGCAACTGCAACAAGTAACATTTCAAAGATCATGTATTGCAACAGTTACGGAAACTTGGAAATTGATAGGTGGCCAGAACCCTTGCAGAGGTTTGAAAAACATTTTGTCATTCCAGAGAGCAGTGTGGTCAAAGATGTCCTGTTCAGAGGCAAGCATGTCATAGATTCGTACAGCATGAAAACAGATCCTTTGGTCCAACCAGTCCATTGCCGAACATAATCCCAGACTAAATTAGTCCCACCTGCCTGCTCCTGGCCCATATCTCACCAAACCTTTCCAATTCATGTACTTATCTAAGTGTCTTTTAAACGTTGTAGCTGTGCTCCCATCTACCACCACCGCCGCCTCAGGAAGTTCCTTCCACACTCAAACCAACCTCTGTGTATTAAGAAAAAAGTCGCCTGTCATACCTTTTTCAAGATTGTCTCCTCTCACCTTTTTTAAAAGAAAAAAGCCCCCGATCTTGAAGTTCCCCCATCGTAGGGAAAAGACACCTATCATTAATTCTGTCTATACCCCTCATGATTGTGTAAACCCCTATAAGGTTACATGTCAATCTCCTATGCACCACTGGGAAAAGTCCTAGTCTATCCGGCCTTTCTTCAGAACGCAAACCTTCCACACCGAGCAAAATACTAGTATACTGAATCTCTGACTGTATCTGCATGAAAAATATATAGAGACAGATCAAGCCGGGAGTCTGGCTATAGAAATAATACATTCCTTTCAGCCACTTATGTCTGGTCAAAGTGAAGTATGCCAAGCTTTTTAGGTCCAGTCCCCACAAAGAAGCATTATCAATTTACACAGTACGTGCACATCCATGGAGAAGGATTGCAACTGATCTGGTCAGTACCCATCAAATTTCCCATTATTGGTCAGTTACAAGAAACCTCCAGTCCAGCCTTTGAAGACTTAATAGGGATCGGATCAATGCTGACTATGGTGAGATTTTGCATGAGGTCCAGTGAGACCTACCTTGATGTCAGGAGCAATTCGCTGTATCCTTTAACTACTTTTTGGCCCTTAGGCAAGTTGTTCATTAGACAGCGGTGAGTTGAGAACTATGGGTCATTGTAGCTTGTTAAATGCCTAATTAAAGGTCCAGTGGTAGGCACAACAGAACTTGGTGGCAGGGTGCTGCCTGCATGGCAAACATGCTACACATTTATTCACATTTAAATGGCCATGTCAGAAAGTGGGTGAGTGCTAGTCCTTGATCCAGTCAAGTGGGGAGCCTGTCAGCCATGGGCGCAATCTGCCCACAGTCCAAGGTCTCGGCCTTGGTCATTCTTCTGCTCAGGCCTGCCAAGGTATCTGTCAAGGGCCTGCCATCTGATTATGGTCTGGGGAATAGCCATCAAACTTCAGAAGAATTAGATGTACAATGCAGGAGAGGCAGGGTTAGTTGGTTTTAAAAGCAGGGGCATGTCTGCAGGTGATGGAGAATGTGAATAGCATTGGAACGCTTAGTAGGTTGTTGGGGGAGGAGGAGTTACTTTTCAAGACCACCACTGGCCTCCGCAGAGGGGATTATCGAGGACCAGCAATTGTGGGCATCATTGACATGTAATATCAAGGCCCAGAAGGCAGGGAGAACAGTGGTAGGTGAAGTTCAATATAATGGGTCTCCATTTGGGCAGGATTAGTAGTAATGTGCTGTTGTGGTAGTGTGAGGTGAAGAGGGACATGGAGGCTGTGGGGGATGTCCTGGTCACCCTGTAGAGTCTGGTGCTGGTGGTATTCGCCATACACCCCATTCCCTGCCTTGACTATTCTCTAGATGCTACCTGCAACTGGAAAATGGCTGGGACAATGCCCTGGGTAGGCAGAGTTGGTGTCAGTTTGATGGGTGAATGCACATTATCCACGTCTGTTGGTTGCTAGGCCACTGAACGTTAAAACATGCATTTGCAAACTCCGGCCATATTTAATGTGCAGTCACTCTTTTTTTTCCCCGTATACAATGCATGCAAATTGAATGTGCTTAGGGTTCTAATGCAGGTCAAAGGTGATTTACTCCATGACATTGAGCCATACATATCTAGCAGTACCATCTCAGTGATGCAGAAATTGGCAACAATGACTTGAAAAGAGGCAAAAGTGACCCATCACTTTGAAACTTCAAAGGGTGTTGGGGAGGAAGGAATCATTGGTTTATCAAATGTCACTTAAGTAAGATGATGGACTTCACTGAAAAATGGGTGGGGAGTTCACTCCAGTTTAGTCTGGACCATGTGTGTGCCACAGCATCCTGGTGTGATGTGCTCTGCCCAATTGGAGCAGGCAATGAGATGATGTACTTGATCTTGAGGAACTGGGATAAAACTAAAAGCTCATGTTTGAAATTGTCCAATTGCCAAAAAGTGTGTGATGATCCCCTACTGGACGATAACAAATTATGGGTCTTCATTGGGTATTGGGGATGAAGTCGGTAGTTTGGAGAGGTTATTTAAATGGGATGTAGATAAGGGCAGGTTATTCTTTTGGGCCAAATCGTTAAATAGCAAGTGCCATGAGAGAATGAGTTGCACATGAGAGAGAGTGTCAGCCCATGTGTGCCATGGGCAGCATGAATTTGTGGCTGCTGTACCATTATGTTGCTGGTGAGGAATAATGATAAGTTGTTAGTGCATGTCTTGGTAATCAGCACCATTTTTAAAGATGGCTCATATGTAAAGGATGCTGGCCTTTTGGCAGATGTCCATTGAATTTCTAGGAATGGCACAAGGTAAGATGGAATGGGGTAGATAGTTAATGAGGTGGGCTAAAATAAGATATGGTGAGAAATCTTCCTAAGTCTCGCAGTGAAAATTCCTCCGAAAAATGACCACAACTGTCGCTGAGCCAAAAAAAAAATTCGGTGCATAGATTTCAGCCTTTTAGCCTATTAGGGACATAAGATATAACAGTATGGAGCTGGAAGAACACATCAAGCCAGCCAGCATCAGAGGAGCAGGAAAGTTGATGTTTCGGGTTGGGACCCTTCTTCAGAAGCTATCTGAGTGAGTATAACCCCACTGTGAAGCCTCTTCCAAGGACATGTTTCAAACAACAGGCTACAGTACACTGAAAGACCATTCAGGAAAATGTGTGATAAGCGAAGAGTTGACCAGACTACCTCATTGACACACACTCCCACGTCTAATAATATATCTGTATTGTGGTGTAGTCAATTATAAAACGTTGGCAAAATAAACTAAACAAAACTTGCATGTTGCAGTGCTATGTCTTACATTGACATTACTCAGTGCAAATATTTCTTCAGCAGCAGAATTATTCTTTGGCAGACAAGTGCAAATAACTCTTCCCAGTCATAATTTGTTGATATTTCTAGGAGTTAGGAAATCAATTCATGGAGAATGAAGGATACATGAGGGAAGAATGAAGGCAAAGAATTGCCCAAATTAAACAATGAAGAAAAAGTACAATTATAACACAACTGATAGACGATGTAATACTCTCAAAGCATTGTCCAGAACCGTGATAATATCGATACTACCATGCAACGAAATGACAATGTGAAGAAACAGATGCCAAATCAGGAACGTATCAGAACAGGAAACACCAAGTAACCACATCACATGTAGAAAATGATTCGAGCACAACATTCTTATTGACAACCAAAATGAGAACAGTAATCTCAAGTCAACTTCAGAGTAACGAAGACTGGGTGTATCAGCAACCATTCTTATGCTTCAGGATTCACCTTTGATTCCTCCCCTTTCTAAGATTGCTGCTGCCCTTTTGGCTATTATGTTTACAGGTATGGAGTCAATTCTTACTTGTGAATCACAAGGTTCTGGCTTTAATTCCCACCATGGCTTGAGCACAAAAAAAAAATCAAGGCCAACACAAGTACAATACTGAGGTAGCATTGCTCCATTGGAAGTACTGTCTTTTGTATGGAATGTTAACCCAAGGCCCCACCCACCTGCTCCGGTGGATACAAAGGATGCTGTGGTGTTATTGTGAAGAAGGGCAAGATATTTATCCCTGATCTATTCATCGATATTTATCCCTCCATCAGCATTGTCATCAAAAGCCGAAACACACACAAGCAGGTTCAGGAACAGCTTCTTTCCAACTGTTATCAGACTGTTGAATGGACTGTAGCCTCAAATAATGTAACCTGCATGCCTAAGTCTTTTTGATCTGATCTGCCCATACCACTCATAAATCAATCACAGTGAAAAGGTGTGTTTATTGTCATGCACAAAATAATCAAAACAAGACTCTGTTCAATATCACATTGCTGTTTGGGAGCTTGCTGGATACAGATTAGCTGCCCATGTTTTCTGCTCTGCAACAGTGTCTACAATATTCTGAAGAATAGATTTTGGAGGATACTTGTCTGTGCTTTGCATACTCTTAAGCAGAAGCACTTTTGATTCAAAGCATTTGGTTTGCTTATGGTACTTGGCTGTATTGAAACAATTAGCATATCTACCCACAATATTTCTTTATAAATTTGACTTTGGGGACTGCTAGATCCAGTTTTGATTGCTTGTTGGTTGTAGTAATTCATATATTCACCACAAGGAAAAAGTAATGCGGCTTGAGGCAAATGTAGATGAACAGACTTACAAATGTTTCGTTGATCAAATGTTTGGAAGGAGGTTTTGCAAAACTCTCTGAAAATGGAGATGAGAAGCTGTAATGGGTATTTTTTAAAAAAAAAGTAATTTCACAATAGCAGTGTTCTAAAGTTATAAATTGACCCACAGATGGGATAATTGTAAAGCATTTCATTGCTTTCACTTGTGATAAATCAGGTGTAATGCCATTTGAAGTTGGTTTAAAAAATTCTTTATTTCCTTGAGTTGCACATTCTATTTGAGTATTGTCCAGGTTATAATGAATTTGGGGAATGACTTGTTTAAAATGCACGTTATTTTTGTGAAGCAGCTGATGGCATTTACTCCAGTACTGGAGTAAATTCCCAGACTAGAGAAACTGAGGTCACCTTCACTTTGAATTAGGAAGAGCAACCTGCGTATCTTTTATTACAGTGTAATTTGGTCACAATTTTTATTTCATTCCACATTTGATTGATTTTGCATGGCTAAATTTAGTGAATCACAGAGTGAGTCAGTTCCGGTTTTCAAAGTTTTTAACATTGCGCAAGGGTCCTGTTACATGTCCCACGCCCAGTAAAAACAAGAAGGTATTATCATTATTAAAACTCTACTTTTAAAGAAAATAGACATTAAGGTGGCTGCCAAAGAGGGGAGTGTCAGGTGTTCTTTGCGATTACAGTGAGACTATCAGAGTTTTGAATAGAATCATGAGTGGGGGCTTGAATGAGCATCGCTACACAGCTCTCCTACATGGAAGTCATACCTGCCATTGTCAAAGCTTAGTCCAAAACACAGAGCCAATGGACTCCCTGACCCTGTCTCCAGTTTAATGAGGGAAAACTGATGAGACCAGTTAAGTATTCTATTGAATAAAATAGCAATAGCAGTGAGTCACCTGATGGAAATTGACTCTGATTGTGAAATGCTTTTAGTCCTAAACTCGGAAGAAAGTTCCCACAACATGTCATCTCACATCCGTGAAGACCTGATGGGTATCTCCAGGCTCCAGAATTGATTGACTTTAGTAGCAGTTCAAGAGAAGGAGGAGTCAATTACATTTTTTTAACACACTCCCCAGAGAAGGTACTGCTAATAAGGCACACTGTTTGTTTAAGCATTTAATTATTACAATAAACTCTTTGGACTGCTTTTATATTGCTGTAAATCCAGTGTCAGCAAAATGCGCACAAAAATGTCACCAGCTTCAAAAGAAAAATTGCTGGGAAAACTCAGCAGGTCTGGTAGCATCTGTGGAATGAAAGCAGAGCTAATGTTTCAGGATCAGTGACCCTTCTGCAGAACTTAGTGTAACTCTTAACTGCTGTCAGGGCAGTTCGGGATGGATCATCACATCAAAGCATTTAAAAACAAAATGTTAGCCTGTTGCGAAATATTACTGTGAGGCTGACCCAGCAGGCTTGTAATTTTGGATGTAGGAAGAAAAAGGATAGCAGAAAACCATAGTTCAAGGTACGTAAGTACTTAGTTTCCTTGATGGGTTTGTCTAATTTGTGTATGATTTACTTGGCTGGTGCTGAAATGCTTACACATTGTTTTGATGTTTTTCAGTTGGTTGTAGAAACCGATCGATGTACTTTTCCTTTGAAACTAACTTCCTCAGAAGAGGTGAATGAAGTAGTGGGGAACCTAGGATCGTGCCTCAAGAAGATGCTTCCGGGTGTGTCTCCAATGTAAGTACTCTTTAGTGTCATGGCCTTTGTAGCATTGAAGCACAAAAACACCTCTATCCATTTGAAAATCTTTGTTTAGAAATCTTAAGTTCGGAAGGGCTTGTTGAAGTTGCTACTTTTTCATGCTTTATTCCATCTAATGGTACAGAGAAGCAGAAGGTGGCTGCTTAGTCTCTCCAACTTTTGTTATTCAGTGAGATTATAATAAATCTGTGATCTAACACCATGAATATGTTTTAGCTCCATGTACCTTAAATGTTTGGTTAACCAAAGGTATTGTCAATCTCAGGTTTAAAATTAACAATGGATCTATCATCAGTTGCTATTTATGGAAAAAGTTCCAAACATCTACCACCCTTTGCAAATGAAAGTGTTTCCTAGTTTCACTGCTGAAAGGTCTGGCACAGGGAGCCCATTGTGCCTATGCCAGATCTTTGAAAGATAAATCTCAATAAATCCCAGTCCCATCCTTCACCTGTCGCCTTGGAGTTTTCTGCCTTGAAGTTGTATCCAGTTCCCTTTTTGCTGATTATTCTTTAATCTGCTTCTATCTCTCTTTTAGGAAATACATTCCAGATCTTCTTAACTCGTGCTCCTCGGCTTTCCTCTACTTCTTTAGCTAAATATCTTAAATCTATGACCTGTGGTTACTGATCCTTCTGTCATTAATAACAGCTTCTGCTTATTCACCTTTATCAAAATCATTCATCATTTAGAATTACACCATTTAAATCTCTCCTTTAATCTCCTTTGCTGTAAGGACAATATTGCTAACATCTGAAAGGTAAAAGTTTGCTGGACTGTATGAAAAATAGTGGGCAGGTGGCTCTAGGCAAATTGTTGGTGCAGGACATTGACACAGTGGGCCAAATGGCTTTCTGTGTTGTAGGATCTAGGATTCTATGCTTCACTCATATCTCCAAGTAATGGAAGACCCTGATCCCTAAGACCATCTTAGTAAATTTACATTGCAGCTGTTCCAACCCCTTCACAACCTTTTGTGGTGCCTAGAGTTGGAGGCAATACTTCAGCTGAGGCCTAAACAAGATTTACAAAAGTTAGCATACTTTTATCTTAATTTCTGTGTTATCTTAAAACATTTATGTAAATTCAACTCCAGTTGCTCTGTTGCTACACCCAATTTAAAATTTTGACCTTCTAGTTTGTTATACTTTCCATTACTTCTACTTGAATTCATCACTTGATGCTGTTCTGTGTTAAGTATATGATCCATGTGTCCAATAATTTCATCAATCTCTTTCCTCCTGAATTGTTTTACTGTTCCTTTTGTTGTTTATTATATTTCAGAGTTTTGTATCATCTGCACACTTTTTTAAATTATGCCCTGTATAATCAAGTCCACATCATGAATAACATATCAAGAGTATTGGTGCAAATACCAATTCCTGGGAAATACTAGTGATTTCTTCCCACCAGCCTGAAAAGCAACCATGCAAAACTAAATTCTGCCTTCGTAATCAATTTATTGTCCACACTGTTTCAGTCAACGGACTTCAAGTTTGCTAACTAGCCTATTTAACACTAAATAAGCTTACACACTTGATGGTAGGGTTTTGGATAGTGTTGTAGGACAGAGAGACCAGAGGTTCAGGTACATATTCTTTTGAAATTTGCATCACAGTTAGATGGGCTCATTAAAAAGGCCTTTCGCACATTTGCCTTCATTGCTCAGACCATTGAATAGAGGAGTTGAGCCATCATGTTGAGATTATACAGGATGTTGGTGAGGCCTCTTCTGAAGTACTGTGTACAGTTCTGGTCTCCCTGTTGTAGAAGAGATAATATTAAGTTGGAGAGAATTCAGAAAAGATTTACCAGGATGTTGCTGGGAATGGAGGATTTGTTATAAAAATAGGCTGGCAAGACTGGGACTTTCCTCCCTGGAGTGTAGGAGGTTGAGGGATGACCTTAGAGGTTTATAAAAGCATGAGGGACATAGATAAGGTGAATAACAAAAGCCTTTTCCCTAAGGTGGGGGAGTTCAAAACTAGGGGGCATTTTTAAAGGTGAGAGGAGAAAGATTTAGAAAGGACATCAGGGGCAACTTTTTTTATACACAGTGGTTAGTGTGTGGAATGAACTGCCAGAGGAAGTGGTGAATGCAGGTACAGTTACAACATTTAAAAACTATTTAGATAAGTTCATGAATAAGAAATGTTTGGAGGGATATGGGCCAAATGCAGATAGGTGGGACTAGTTTAATTTGGGGATATGGTCAGCATGGACTAGTTGGATCAAAGGGCCTGTTTCCATGCCATGTGACTCTGACTCTCTTTTTGGTGATAATTTTCAATTAAGCTAGCCAGGAGTGATTTACCTTTAACAATTTGTGCTGGCTGATCTATATTTCTTCAAGTTACAATTAAATTTGTCTTGGATTAATGTCTCCCAAACTTTTCCCTTTACTGATTGGACTGACTGTTCTGGAATTATCAGATTCCTCTCTCTTCTTTTTGGATCAGGGTGGTAACGTTTCTAATTCTTCAGTCAGTACTGCTATTTCAAGGAGGACTAGAAGGTTATGGAACAACCTCTGCTATCTTAGTTTTATGCGCTGTAATCTGTGAAGCATCCCATGTGAATTTGATGACTTTTCTACTTTGCCAACCTTTTAAGTTATCCAGTTTCATTGTTACCTCTTGCATCACTGTTTGCATGCATGTCAATGTTAATTCTGTTGCTGTTTTTCTTAAATCAGCATCCTCTGGTTTTTGAACCCTTCCACTACTGGGATGAGTCTTTCTGTACTGTGCCCCAATCCCTCATGACTTTGAACACCTTTATCAAATCTCCTATCGATTTTTCTCTCAGGAAGAGAAAATACTGTATTGATGTAACTAAATTCTCTCCTCCTTGGAGCCATTCTCTTAATCTTAGAGAGTATAGAAAAGACTTTTCTCATAATGCTAAAGTGCTGTGCCCAGATTAGGCACAGTACACCAGTTGTGGCTAAACCAATATTTTGGAAACTTGCTTGTGTACTCTGTACCTGTTATAAAGTTCACTTTTCCTAAATCTTTCCTCAACCTGCCTTGCCATCTTCAAAGTTTTCTGTGATAAAATTAATTTACGAAATGTCAGTGGGCTTCACCTGCCTTTCAGGATCCTTTTGAAGACTATTACTGTCCTCCTCATGGTTCACAGTAATTTGAAATATTTTGCCATGTGAAACTTTTGAAATTGTGCCCTGCATGCCAAAATCTGTGTCTGAGATTTTTGGAAGCTTTGACCTACCATATCAACGATATTGACTTCAGACAATTTTGTCACCTCATCAAAGACTCAGTCAAGTCAGCTAAAACAATTTGCCCTTAACAAATCTGTGCTGTAGGCCTTCTCCAATTCACTTGCACTTGTACAAGTAACTGTTAATATTGTCCCAGTTTGTTACTTTGAAAAGCTTTACCACCAATAAGGTTAAGCCAATTGCTATGTAGCTATTGTGTTTGTTCTTGCATCCCCTTTTGAACAATAGTTGAAATTCTCTTGTCCTTTGGCATCATCTCTGTATCTAAGAAAGATTGGAAGATTATGGTCAGTATCTCCTCAATTTCTAGACTGCCTTACCATAGCATTTCCCTCTCATCTCGTCCTGTTGACTTAGTAACGTTAAAGATCAGCCAGCATGTTCAATACCTCCTTTTTGTTTTACCAGCATGTACAATCTGGTATCCCAACAATCATCTTTTTTCACTATGACTTTGGTGGCACTTGCTAAAGAGGATTGCAGTGCACTTATTGACCATTTAACCATGGTTTCTGTCTTTGTGTGTAGATCCCCTTTCTGATCTTAATTAGTTCTGATCTTTCTCTTACCACCCTTTGGCTGTAGAGATGCTTGTAGAAGACTTCTGAATTCTGTTTCATGCTATCTGTCAGTCTCAAAGTTAGTTTGTTCTTTGTCATTTTCTATTGCTAATCTACAGTTTATAATACTATGATCAAAGTTCACCAACTGATACTTGATCCACCTGCCTCGCCTTCTTTCCCAGAACCAGATCCAGCGAAGCCTGTTTCCTTATCGGACTAGAAATGTATAGGTCAAGAAAATTTTCCTGATTTTCCTGCCCGGCGGCACGGTGGCTCAGTGGTTAGCACTGCAGCCTCACAGTGCCAGGGACCTGGGCTCAATTCCAGCCTCAAGATACTGTCTGTGCAGAGTTTGCACATTCTCCCCGTGTCTGTGTGGGTTTCCTCCAACAGTCCAAAGATGTGCAGGCTAGGTGGATTGGCCATGCTAAATTGCCCATGGTGTTCAGGGGTGTGTGGGTTATAGGGGGATGGGTCTGGGTGGGATGCTCCAAGGGTCGGTGTGGACTTGTTGGGCCGAAGGGCCTTTCCCACACTGTAGGGATTCTAATCCTTCTAATTACATCTCTCACATTCTTCTCTCCCTCAGTGCTTTACAATATTGCAATTTCAATCTACATTAGGAAAGACTCCTATTATCACTATTCTCTACTTCTTGGACCCCTTTTTAAGTTGGCCAAAAAATTATTCTGCATGTCCTTCCCATTAGTTTGTGGCCTATAGAGTAAACAATATAGTGTAATGATGCTTTTCTTGCTGCTTAGTTCTGATAAAATGGGATCAGTCCTTGACTACTACAGGACATCTCTCAAGCACTGTAGTGTTCTATTTAAGTATTGCTCACTTTTGTTTCCATCTCTGACTTTCCCGAACACCTTGTATCCAGGAATTTTTAAAAGCCAATGTCGTCTTTTTTTCCTGAGCCAAGTCTCTGTTATCATTATGATACAATATCCCCACGAGGCTATTTCTGTCTGGACCTCCATGACCTTATTTCCACATTTTCATGGGGTAGTAATGATGCTCTCTAAATCTACTTTACACCTTAATCTGACTGTACCTCATATCTTACTATTTTAAAAATATAGAGCTATCTGCTTCTCTCAGTTCTTGTGTACCTTGTGCATCCTTTCTAATGCTATGCCGTGGTTCCCGTTTTTCAGTCAAGTTCATTTAAACATTCCCTGAACAGTAGTTGCAAACTACAAAGTTGTTGGGAATGAGTGGGTAGGATTGATATAGGTCCGAAGTGAGTTGTGAAGATGACCCTACAAGGATATGGATCGGTTAAATGAGTGGGCAAAAATCTGGCAAATGGAGTACAGTGTGACGAAGTGTGAGATTGTCCATTTTGGCAGAGAGTTTTTTTTTAAAAATAGCAAACTGTCTAGATGATGAGCGGGTGCAGAGTTCTGGTGTAGAGAGATCTGCTTGTCCTAGTGGATAAATCATAGAATGTTAATATGTAGATATAGCAAGTAATAAGCAAAGCTAATAGAATTTTTTTTGAGGGAAATTGAATGGAAGAGTATTGAGGTTATGCTTCATTTATGCAGAGCATATTAGAGCACTCTACTTACAGAAGGATGTTAATGCATTGGAAGTGGTTCAGAGAAGGTTTACTAGTCCAATACGTGAAATGAGCAGATTGCGTAATGAGGAAAGGCTAGGCGGACTAGGTGTGTATCCTCTAGAATTTAGAAGAGTCAGAGTTGATTTAATTGAAACATATAAAATTCTGAGGGGACTTGACCAGGTCTTTGTGGAAAAGATATTTCCCCTTCTAAGAGTAAGATGAAGCATTTATTTTTCTCTACAGGTGGGGTCTTTGGAATTCCAATCCTCAAAAGGCAGTGAATGCAGGTTCTTAAATATGTATAATTTATATAAAACTTATAAAATTAATAGCAGAGGTAGACAGATTTGTGATTACCAAGGGGATGAAAGATTATCAGGAGTATGCAGGAATGTTGAGTTAAATTGATCTGCTCAGCCATGGTCGTCTTAAAAATAATAGAGCAGTCTCAAAGACCTACTCCTGTTCCTTGTTTCATATAAACACCTCTGATCTGTAGTAAATTATTTGAGTGTGTGGTGAAAGTAATTGAACCTAGACTTTCAGAAAGGAGGTGGGCAACCGCCTGAAGGAAGAGAATTTGCAGGCCTGTGAGGAAATGACTTGGGCATTGGACTATCTGAGTTGCTGTTTCAGAGCATCAGATGACAAACTGAATAGACTTCTATTATGTAACTATTCTGTACAGCATTTTTCCTGAAAATATGGTAGACATTCGCTTATAATTTGGATCACTATACTGTGAATTTGCTATAGCGTGGGGTCTCATGGCTCCTGACACTCACCTTGGCTTTGACTCCTCCCTAGGCTCCAAATCCTACCACACATACATCACTTTTTTTTCCTCTCGGTTTGCTTGTGAACACCTGGAATGGGATCATGCACCTGTGGAATCAATTTTTAGACCCTGAAAAACTGTTTTGATGGACTTTCACTGTAGATGTGAGGAACTTGCTTAGTACTTAGCCTTCAGCTCCATAAAAAGAGCTCCCATTTGGTCTCTAAATGACCCCACCATTTCTTTGACCACCCATTTACTGATATAATTATTAAAAGACTTTTTTTTTTAGGTTAACTATTCATATAATCTATTGCATTCTACTCCTCTGACTTCCTTTTCCAATTGTCATTTATATTTTCTATGTTGAATTTGGTTCTCTGTTAGTGTGCAATCCCTAACTTCAGAACAAGAATGGCCGTAGAATTATTTCATAGAATCGCTACATTGTGGAAACAGGCCATTTAGTCCATTTAATTCCACACTGACTGTCCGAAGAGCGTCCCACCCAGACCCACCCCCTACCCTATCCATGTAACCCTGCATTTCCCATGGCTTTTCCACCTAATTTACTTATCCCTGGATACCACAGGCAATTTAGCATGGCCAGTCCACCTAACCTGCACATCTTTGGACTGTGGGAGGAAATCGGCCTTTTTAGAGAGAAAAATATAGTACCAATCAGTATTTGCTGGCTCGATTTTAAATTTGATGCCAAATTCACAAATTTGAAGCTTAAAAAGGAAAAGATACAGTGAAACGTTTTCTTCTTTAAACAGCCTTTCCATTTTTTTAGGCACTGGCATGCCTTTATATGTAAGATTCAAATGGCAGTTTGCCAATTAACCCCCAGGTTTCTGGAACCTATTGGCCTTCTAGGTGATATGCATGAGTATCACTGTATCTCATCAGTAGAATTAACTTTTTAATGTACATTCAGCAATGACAAGGATCCCAATTTTATTTTAAATAATTGAAGTTGTATGCATCCTGAGCACCCGAGTTATCTTCGTGGCATGTCACATTATTGTTTTCATAGTTTGAAGTGTAGGACTGTGACAACTAAGAGTTTAGAGAAATGTCTACGTGTGAACAGTTAGGAGAAAGGCAATTGAGGGTGATGTAGATTTGCACGTTGAAAAACTTGCACGTTTGTGCTTTATCTGGCACACGCTTGTGTTCTTTTGCGTGCTTTTGTGCTGTCTGTTGCTTGTGCTCGTGCGCTCTCACCTTTCATTCCCACAGTTATGTTTGGCCATCACATTAGCTGATCAAGGGTGGCTTTCTCCAGGTAATGGATTTGAAAGGTTTAGTTCTGACTTTTGTATGGGATGTCGGAAGTATGTCTGCCTTTGTCAGGGTCGCCCTCAACATCATACCTGCCCTCAATGTTTCTTATGCTAATTCAAGGTACTCCTCTCTGTTATGAGTAATATCCTTGAACTGTTGGCCGTAATGCATATTTGAACAATTTTGCATTGCAGTTTGTTTTCTAGACTGCAGGAACGCTGTTGTACCAACACTACGTGCCTTCCTTCATTTACCTTCTAAAAATACAGCCTTACTTTTGCCTTTATGAGCCTCTTTCTGTAAATTGGGAGATGGGAGTGTGCAGAGGGACCTGGGTGTCCTTGTGCAGCAGTTGCTGAAAGTGAGCATGCAGGTGCAGGAGGCGGTATAGAAGGAAAATGGTACGTTGGCCTTCATTGCGAGACGTTTTGAGTACAGGAGCAGGCAGGTATTGTTGCGCTTATACGGGCCTTGGTGAGGCCACACCGAGAATATTATGTGCAGTTTTGGCCTCCTTGCCGGAGGAAGAATGCTCTTGAGGGAGTGCAGTGAGGGTTTACCAGGCTGATCCTCGGGACAGTGGAACTGACATGAGGAGAGATTGACTGACTAGGTCAGGATTGTTTTCGCTAGAGTTCAGATGAATGAGGGGGGATCTCATAGAGACTTAAAATTCTGAAAGGACTAGACAGGTTAGATGCAGGATATGTTGCTAATGGTGTGTGTGTCCAGAACCAGGGGTAATATTATGAGGATTCGGGATAGGCCATTTAGTATGGAGACGAGGAGACATTTCTTCATCCAAAGAGTGGTGAGCCTTTTGGAATATTGGCAGTAGTTGATGCCAATACATTAAATGTATTCAAGAGGTGGCTGGATATAGCACTTGGGGTGAGTGGAATCAAGGTTATGGGGAGAAAGCAGGATCAGCCTATTGAGTTGGATGGTCAACCATGTCGTGATGAATGGTGGAGTAGGCTTGAAGGGCAGAATGGCCATTGAAAGTAATTTTATTTTTAATGCATTTAACCCTGCTAACATAATCAGCAGTTGGTCCGGAAGACAGTAAGGACTGTAGATGCTGGAAGCTAGATTCATTAAATTTGGAGCTGGAAAAGCACAGCAGGTCAGACAGCATCCAATGTGTGGGAAAGTCAATTTTCCAGGCCAAACCCCTCCTTCAGGACTGGGGAGGGGGATGGGAGACCAGAAAAAGAGGGTGGTGGGATGGAGCTGGGGGTGGGGGGTGCGGGGAGGGTAGGTGGGATGAAGATAGGTGGTTGCAGGTAGGGGGTTATCGTAGTTAGTCAGTGGGAAGGGTGTAGTGGATAGGTGAGTCGGAAGATAGACAAGTTGGGGGTGGAGAGATTTTGAAGCTGGTGAAGTCAATATTCAGGCCATTGGGCTGTAAGCTCCCAAAGTGAAATATCGGGTGTATCTCTCCACCCCCAACCCGTCCATCTTCCTATTCACCTTTCCGCTTCACCTCTCTTACTGACTAACCACAATAACCCCTACCTGCATCCACCTGTCTCCATCCCACCTACCCTGCCCCCGGCCCTGCTCCCACCCCCTCCCTATATTTATTTCTGGGCTTCTGTCCCTCTCTTCAGTCCTCACGAAGGTTTTCGGCCCAAAACATTGACTTCCCTGCTCCTCAGATGCTGTCTGACCTGCTGTGCTTTTTCAGCAGTAGGTCTGCTCCACCTGCATCCATTTGAATTGGAAAGGGAACAATAAGTTTCAAATTTTGCTCACTACCCCTTCCTTATCTATTCTTATTCCATCAAGTTTCTCCATTATCTCCTAACCCACTGTGATATTAGCGATTGCTCTGCTTTGCAGAAAATGGTTTCAAAGTACTAATTTCATATATTAGCCATACCACTTGTTTCCACAAGGAGAGCTATTTTTGGTTCCTACTCAACCCCATCATTCATTTGACTTCCCTTTTACTATTTATTCTTAAATGACTGATGGGTTCTTTTTAATGTTAGTTGCTGATGTGCTCGTGCACCTTGCTCCCTTGCTCACCTTTTCTCTTTTCTCCTTTCTCCTTTCTCAGTTAATTTTTATGCTTCCTGTCTTCAATTTTATTGTTTACTGTTGTGGAATTCCTAATTTCATAATGTTGATGTGTATCTATTTTTTTAAAAAATTCCAGTGTAAGGATAAAAATTCCAGCGTACCTACCATTTGCTAAATGTTTTGAAAACCGTATTGGTGCCATATTTACAAATTGATGCTTGAGGACAAAGGAACAGTGAAACTTTTCTAGATTGATCTAATCTTCTGGGTTCCCATAGATTTTTTATTAAAAACCAAAGCAGCAGACTTTCAATAACTTGAGTTCACTAAAACTTACTAGGAGATGTCCAAGAACATCAAATAGTGCCTTGTGAGTAGAATTCAACCCAATTGGCATTCAGCGCAAAAATTTATTTTTGTTCTAATGCAACAGCTTATTTTTCTGGTTGTCAGCTCCTTGATTTTATTGTGGAAGCCCTGACATTTTAGGTTTATAGATATTTTGGGCTATAAAGAGACTGTTTAGCCTAGTCTACTCATACCATTATCAGTGTCATTTACTGTTAATTCCATTGTTCCGCTTTCTCTCAATTTGAGTAGCAGCATGAAAATAAAA
Source organism: Ginglymostoma cirratum (assembly GCA_024137785.1). Taxonomy (NCBI): domain Eukaryota; kingdom Metazoa; phylum Chordata; class Chondrichthyes; order Orectolobiformes; family Ginglymostomatidae; genus Ginglymostoma; species Ginglymostoma cirratum. Next base: position 7,560,970 of record JAHRHZ010000030.1, read on the forward strand.
TTTCTAATATACATATCCTCTGACTCATTCTTCACCTTGCATTTGCACAGCCACACCTCCAATGCACTTTCTTTAAAAATCTTGGCTGATTCCTTCTATATTATTTTTCTTGTCTTGGATCATAGGGTTGTTTCCATGCTGTATAATTCTTTCATTCCAACTTGTCCATGCTGACCAGATATCCTAAATTTAATATGGTTCCATTTGCCAGCATTTGGTCCATATTCCTCTAAACTCTTCCAATTCGTGTAGCAATCCAGGTGCTTTTTAAATGTTGTAGTTGTACCAACCTCCTCAACTGCTTCTGGCAGCTCATTCCATACACACACCAACCTCTGTGTGACAATGTTGCCCCTTGGGCCCCTTTTAAATCTTTCCCCAGTCACATTAAACCTATGATGTCTAATTTTGGACTCCCCTATCCTGAGGAAAAAGGCTGTTCACCCTATCCGTGCCCCTCATGATTTTGTAAATCTCTATAAAGCCACCCTTCAACTTTTGATGTTCTGGGGAAAAGAGCCCCAGCCTATTCAGCCTCTTCCTGCAGCTCAAACTGTCAAACCCTGGCAACATTCTTGTAAATCTTTTCTGAATCCTTTCAAGTTTAACAACCGCTTTCCTATAGCAGGGAGACCAGAATTGAACTCTGTATTTGAAAAGTGGTCTAACCGATGTCCAGTACAGCTGCAGCATGAAATCCCAACTCCTATACTTGATGCACTGACCGATAAAGGCAAACATACAAAATGCCTTCTTCACTACCCTGTCCACCTGTGACTCCACCTTCAAGGAACTATGAACATGCACCCCAAGGTCTCTTTTTTTTTTTTTTTTTGGCAACGTTCCCCAGGACCCTATCTTTAATTTTTTAAGTCCTGCTCTGATTTGCCTTACCAAGATGCAACACGTCACATTTATCTAAATTAAACTACATTTGCCACTCCTCAGCCCATTGGACTATCTGATCAATGTCCTGTTGTCCTCTGAGATAACCTTCTTCACTGTCCACTATGTCACCAAACTTGGCGTCATCTGCAGACTTACTAACCATTCCTCCTATGTTCACATCCAAATCATTTATATAAAAAAAAATACAGTGGATCCAGCACCTATCCTTGCGGCGCACCACTGGTCACAGGCCTCCAATCTGAAAACCAATCCTCCATCATCTCCCTTTGTCTCCTACCTTCAAGCCAATTTTGTATCTACGTGGTTAGCTCTCCCTGTAGTCCATATGGTCTAACCTTGCTAACCAGTCTCCCTTACAAAACCTTGTTGAAATCCATATAGACAATGTCCACCGCTCTTCCTTCATTAATCTTCTTTGTCCTTTCATAGCATTTTTTCTAATTTTTGTGCCAATAGTTTATCTTTCCTAGTACAGTAACAGTGACAGCACTTCGAAAAATGCTTAATTAGCTGTAAAGTACTTGGACTCTTGAGGACTTGATAAAAGATTCAATCTTGTTCTTTCTCCTCTCCTCCCCCCTACCCCCAAAACTTGCTAATTTATTTTGTTTAGCATGGCAGGTGGTCTGTGTGCAAATCCATTACCAGAATGGAGTATCCAGACCACTGAGAAGCCATATGATAGAGTCGTGGTTTGCTGGATCTGGGAGCTATGCAGTCTGCAGGAGATTTTTACAGGATGACTGGGATGTCCAAGTTTGAAACCGGATAATGCTCATGTAGACAAAACCATTGCTTATCCAGCTATGGTTACCATGCTCAAGGAAAGCATGGCATTGCGCAACTATCTGGATCTCAGTGGGGAAGGTTGCAATTACTGAGCCAGAGTGGTTGGCTAATCATCAACAGGGACTTCACTGGTCACGAATTTGGTACATTCAAGATGTTGGAAACCTGAAAACAAAACTGGAAATATTCAGCAGGTCTGGCAGCAGTTATGGAAGAAAGAGACAGTGCTAATATTTGAAAACAGTGACCTTTTATCAGAACCAGGGAAGTAACATTTGAGCAAGTGAAAGGGGAAAAAATGGAAAAAGCCCAGGGGCTGTGATAAAATGAAGAACAAGAGAGATTAAATGATGAAAGAGCTGGTGAGCAGCTGCCATTCATAACATCCTTAAACACACTTTTTGATTCTGTACTTGTCACATTTGATCCTGCACCACCAAATCTTTGTCATTTAATCTCTTGCATCTCCCAATTTATCTCTCGCCTTATCCTATCCCTGATGTTTCACTTGTTTAAAGCTGATTAAATTTCTAACTTTTCCCAGCTCTGATCTTAAGCCTGAAGCATTAACTCGGTGTTTCTTTCCAGAGTTACTGTCAGATCTGTTAAGTATTCTCCAGCATTTTATTTCCTGTCTTTATTTTAGATATCTGATTAAATTTGCCATGGAGAGTGATTTCACTCAAATCAGGTACAGCTGTCCATTTTTACCTGGAGACTAATTAAGCTCAAAGAAATACATCTCAAGATTTGTCACTTTGTAATTAAACACCAGGTACATGTGGATTTTCATCCTCACTGAATGAACAGCTGATACCAAAAACCCCTATCCAGCAGCATGTTAAGCAAATAACTCTTAACTAAGTACAAACTCCTAATCCACTAGCTGCAATTATTCACGCGATTGGTAGATTCTATGGAGAATTCTTACAAATCTGCTCAATGCATGATGGCCTGAATGGCATTACATGAGAGGGAAGAAGTGGCCTAGTTATCTTATCACTGGACTGTTAATCCAGAGACTGAGGTAATGTGCTGGGTTTCAAATCCCACCATGGCAGGTGGTGGAATTTGAATTCAAAATTAGGAAAATCTGGAATTAAGAGTCTAGTGATGACCATGAATCCATTGTTGACTGTCAGGGAAAAAACCCATCTGGTTCACTAATTTTGTTTAAGGAAGGAAACTGCCATCCTTATCTGGTCTGGCCTACATGTGTCTCCAGACCCACAGCAATGTGGTTGATTCTTAACTGCCCTCTGGGAATTTAGGGATGGACAAGAAATGCTAGCCTACCCAGAGATACCCTCATCCTGTGAATATATTTTTAAAAAAAGCCTTTGTTACAATATCAAATAGTGACTAGTTGGAGTTATATATTTTTAACAGGATTTGCCTGCATCTGATTTTGATCTCATTCGGATAAAGGCAAGTGTTGTTCTGAGTTTGGGTTTTCCTCAAAAACCTTTGCTTGTTCTAAAGGGAGCTGTCCTCTTGTTTTTTTTTTTTGGTTTTTTTGTTAAACAATCCATGGTTCTGTTTCTCTATCCATAAAAATCCATAAATCAGTTACTACCACAGCAGTCAGCCACTGATTATTCATCAGAATATGAAGCAAATACATGTGAGTAACTTAAAACATTTCGTGTGCAATAAAATGGACAGCATTATTTCATTTATTTTGTAGAGGTGTTAACTTCAAGCTGAATATTGGTTTCTAAAAATCAGTGATCTGCAATCTGAATAGAGGTTAAAGTGCCAAAATATGAACCAGAAACCAAACTGAACCACTTCCTCTACTTTTTATTGGAGTAGAATGAGGGGTAGGCAACTAATTTGCTCTCAACAAATAAATTGATGATTTAAATATTGCAACAAAGCTGCCTGCCTTAATTTTGACACTCGTTCGATTTTAACTCAATTTGACCAAGCGGGAAACCGATCAGCTGCAAAGAGGCAAGATTGCATTTCAAACATTGCTTGAGGGCCGAGAGAAGCAGATTTATTTCTTCCAGTAACCACAGGCTACTGAGTAAAACCCCTCCCACTCATCTCTGCTCCACACCCCTCCAACTTCACTCTGCCAAGCGGTCTACCCCATATCCCAGGGGTTTACCTACTCCTCTCCGTCAAGCATTCCGAATAATCTGTTTCTTTTACATCTATGTAATAGGAGGGTAATGAAAAAAGTGACAATGGAACCTTCAGATCGACTATCATCTCTGCAGGCATTGTGGGATAGTCAGAACGTTGCTGAACCAGGTCCTTGTGGTAAGTAAACGAAGTGTGGGTTTTAGAGGCCACTGCCTTGAAATCTGAAGTAGTGGAACAATAATACTACAAGATGGTTGCCATGTCACCAGTGAAGATGACTGTTCTTAGATCCTTCATCAACAGTATTATTGTTGAAATAATATGCACTTAATAAGACAATGTCACTTATTCTGGGAAATACATTAAAATCCGCTAAATTTGACCACGCTCAGATTTCAAGCCATATTCTTCAAGTGTTGCTTATCATTCAAACTCTTTTACAAAATGTGCTCAAATGTTATGCAATTTTATAGAATGAGCTCTAAATTTATTTTTGTTGCTTTTTCTACTTGTTTGGCTTTGGGATTTGTTTTTCCGAGTTAAATTGTAGCTGTAATGTTGCTCCACTTGAGGTACTTCAAGTTTGTCTACTACAATTTTTTTTAAAAGTGGTAAGTAAGCACTGGAACTTGACGTTTAACAGGATTTGTAAACTTTTATTTTACACATTTCCTTTTGCTTTCACAAGTATTAGTGTGCTTTTTAATGATGTGTAAAGTTTGAAGTTTGCATTACAATCAGATTTTTTTAGTTGGCACCTTAGTTGTGGATCTGAGTGGAAGGAGCTCTTGATTGGGCTTCTTTGGAATATTTGGTAACTTTCCAGGATAACCTGCCATTCTTGATTGTAGTAGCTTCTAACTTGTTGAAATTTGTCTATTAAAATTAAAATTGTCTGCTTAAGATAAGGGCTAGCTATTAGTAATATCTAATTAGATGTATTAGGTCTTTTAATCAACCTGTTCAGATGTGTTATGACACTCTCTTGAGCAGATGGGACTTGAAATAAGGCCTTCTGGCTTAGAGATAGGCACACTAAGTTTCTTATAATTTATAAATATGCAGTGACCTTGCAACGTCAAGCAGGAATATTATGCTGACACTAGAAGAAGTGGAGTAGAAGTGAATATTACTCTTGGATCCATATAAGACATGGCTTTGTGTGTGCCCTTATTAAAAGATCCTAATGTAGATCATACAGAAGTAGGAAGAGTTAAATTGGTAACAGTCCTTAAATTAGTGCTTTTTTAAAATTTTTTTTTATGACTCATGAAATTCATGAGTTAGGCCAGCGTTTATTGCCCATTCCTGAAACATGAGTGAGATTTACTGATAGTTTATTTTTATTAAATGTATTAGAACATAGGAGTATTTGGTCTAGCACAATAATAATGAGGAAGAATTTTTTGCTGGTACATTTTATTCTACTATGCCTTTTGAGGGTCAGTTAGCTCAGTTGGCCAGACAGCTGGTTTGTGATGCAATAGCATGGGTTCAATTCCTGTGCCATTTGAGGTTACCATGAGAAACTCTACTTCTCTACCTCTCCCTTTGCCTGAGGTTTGGTGATTATCAGATTAAACTATCCCAAGTTCTCGCTCTCTCTCATTAAAGAGAAGCTCTATGGTCTGATAGGATTATGGTGACTTTACTATGTCTTTGCATTGTTTCATGTTAATTTTGATGTAGATTATCCATGCTGTAATATATTGAACGATCTGAGCATTTTGTTTTGCATATGCCCTCTCTGTTAAAGAGGTGTAAATAAAATTGGCTTTGTAATGGCAGGCAGCTGTGAGTTAAGTTGGTAATTTTGCCCCAGTGCAGTAAACAGCAGAAAGATGGTGATAAAGCTGGGTCAAAATGTTGTTTCATGTTTTGATTGCAAAATTGAGGTAAGGAGAACATTAGCGACACATTTTTGGAATTTGTAAAAGATTGATTTTGAGGGAATTGGGGCAATTGGCAAAATTGCTCCAGGTGCAGATCATGTTCAGGTACAGGGGCAGCACGGTGGTGCAGGGGTTAGCACGCTGCCTCACAGGTCCAAGGACCCGGGTTCGATTCCACCCTCTGGCGACTGTCTGTGTGGAGTTTGTATATTCTCCCCATATCCTCCCACAGTCCGAAGATGTGCAGGCTAGGTGGATTGGCCATGCTAAATTGCCCAGAGTGTTCAGGGATGTGTAGATTAGATGGATTATAGGAGGTTGATTGGGTGGGACGATCTGAGAGTTGGTGTGGACTCGTTGGGCCAAATGGCTTGTTTCCACAATGTAGGGATTCTATGATTCTAGGATAGTGAGTGAGCACTGCACATGATGGATAAAAATGGCACTGAGTACATTTGGGAACGGAGTAGGAATTTGGGAAAAAGTAAGTGTTTTGGTCAATATGGAGTCAGGTGCTTTTGATTGGAAAAATACAAGATTGAGAGACTTCAGTTCATTAAGATGTGAAATCAATGAAAGTCTGGACTCAAGAACACAATATTAAGAATGAGATTGCACTAGGGCTGTTTTCCTTGAAAGGAAACAGTCGTCAAGTGAGACTGGCTGTTTCTGATTATATTGTCGGATAAAAGGAATTCTTACATCACTGGATATGGTGGCGAACCTAAAAATTGGCTTAAGGGACATGTTTGTAGGAGGCTTAAAGAACAAGAAAATACCAGGCTAGGCTTTGAGCAAAGGCAATAAGCTGATGCAGTAGGGTGCTTGTGATGAAGCCACAGGTACAAATGGCAACAAGAGAGAGTTGCAAATTGCATGTGAGTTCTTTACAGAGCTGATACAGTGGTCAACTGAATCCAGGCCACGATGTCCCCATTCCCAGTAAATGAACTGTGCCTGTGGGAAAGCCAATCATATCCAGATGGCATGCAGTAACAGAGGCAATAGTAATGCTCCAGGTTGTGGTAAAGCACCAGGTTGCGGCTATGATCGAGGGCAAAGTCATGGTAGATCAGAAGTCAGTTCAGGCATCTGGAAATCCTCAAATGTGTATATGATAGATGAAACAGAAGTTAGTGTTTCTGGGCAGGAAGGTCAAGAGTTGTACTCAGTCAGAGTACTTGCCAGATGATGATAATCTGAAAGTATAATTCCAAAGTTAACAGTGGAAATGATTGTTGAAGATACACAGTTTATTTCCATCATTGATACAATTGTAGTCTATTACTGTTAATTCAGCTATAAAGAGAATATAGGGACTATCTGAAGTCACGCAAAATTTGTGCAACTGAGTAGTTATTCCAAGAACAGTGTTCTGATGTTGGGTGAAGTTAGTGTCATAGTGGAATACAGTTAATTGCTTTTATTACTTGCCGTTGGTGGTAGTAGGAAGGAACATATCCCTGATAAGAAAGAATTGGCTTAAGAAGATGTGGTAAGGATAAGAATGTGTCTACAATTGTGGAAGTGCTACTGGAATGCCAAATGTAGTTTGAGCAAGGAGAACCGAAAAATAAAATTAAGCATCACAAACCTGTAATCAGTATAAGGGATAACATACAATTGACAGTTTGCAAGCGTATGCCATTGCATTATGTACAGCTAGAAACCGTACATGAAGGGCTGAATAAAATGGAAAGAACGGGTGTTAAAAAGGTCAAGAGGAGTGCATGGGTCATATCCATTGTAGAAATTCAGAAAGCAGGTGGCTTTGTTGCAATTTGTAAAGATTGTAAGCAACCCTTAAGACATTTGTCCACTACCTTCCAGTGGGACAGTTGTTTTCAAATTTACCCAGTGCAGTACAATGAATTTATCAAATGCATACTTGTAATTAAAATTAACTGACGAGTGCAAGGAATTGTTTGCCATGAGTAGATATAAAATAGGATGTACGGGTCTAAAAGAGATAACAAGGTGTAGAGCTGGATGAACACAGCAGGCCAAGCAGCATCATGGGAGCAGGAAAGCTTGATGTTTCGGGCCTAGACCCCGCTTTCAGAAATGGGGGAGGGGAAGGGGTTCTGAAACAAATAGGGAGAGAAGGGAGGCGGGTAGAAGATGGATAGAGGAGAAGATAGGTGGAGAGGAGACAGACAAGTCAAAGAGGAGGGGATGGAGCCAGTAAAGGTGAGTGCAGGTGGGGAGGATGGACAGGTCAAGGGGGTGGGATGAGGTTAGTAGGTAGGAAATGGGGGTGTGGCTTGAGGTGGGAGGAGGGGATAGGTGAGAACAAGAACAGGTTAGGGAGGCGGGGATGAGCTGGGCTGGTTTTGGGATGTGGTTGGGGGAGGGGAGATTTTGAAGCTTGTGAAATCCACATTGATACCATTGGGCTGTAGGGTTCCCAGGCTGAATATGATTTGCTGTTCCTGCAGCCTTCGGGTGGCATCGTTGTGGCACTGCAGGAGGCCCAGGATGGACATGTCGTCTGAGGAATGGGAGGGGGAGTTGAAATGGTTCGCGACTGGGAGGCGCAGTTGTTTATTGCAAACCGAGCGCAGGTGGTCTGCAAAGCGGTCCCCAAGCCTGCGCTTGGTTTCCCTGATGTAGAGGAGGCCACAACGGGTACAGCGGATGCAGTATACCACATCTGCTTGATGTGGAAAGTCTTCTTGGCACTTGGGATGAGGGTGAGGGAGGATGCGTGGGGATGCTGCTTCACCCATCACTGAAGTAGGCGCAACTCCGTCCACTGACGCAACCCCACCCACTGCTGACGCCAGCGCAACTCCACCCACAGCCGACACTGACGCTGACATCGCTCCGCCCACCACCTCCACAGCCAGCAGCTCCAGAGGAGACAGCAACACTGAGCCCTGCCAAGTCTTCACCATCACCTCCCCCCTACTGAGGACAAACGGTCAGTCCTCAGTAAGGGGCTCACCTTTGTCCCCCTCCACCCACATATCAACGAATACCGGTCATGTTTGGACATTGGACATTGAGCAGTTTTTCCGTTGCCTTTGCCTCCGCCTCCACGCTTACGACTTCAACCGTGAACCTAACCCTCCCTCTGCTGACCCCTTCTCCCACCGCCAACACAAGCCGCCCTCCTGGACACCACCCCAAGGCCTCCTACCCTCCCTCGATCTCTTCATTTCCAACTGCCGTCAAGACATCAATCGCCTCAACCTGTCCACCCCTCTCACCCACTCCAGCCTCTTGCCTGCAGAACGTGCAGCCCTCCGCTCCAATCCCAACCTCACCCTACAATCCACGGACAAGGAAGGCGCAGTTGTAGTATAGCGCACTGACCTCTACATCGCTGAGGCCAGGCGCCATCTCTCCGACACCACCACCTACCACCCCCTGGATCATGACCCCACCCCCGAGCACCAAACCATCCACAACCTCATCACCTCAGGTGACCTCCCACCTACAGCCTCCAACCTCATTGTTTCCCAACCCCGCACTGCGCGCTTCTATCTCCTTCCCAAAATCCACAAACCTGACTGACCTGGTTGACCCATTGTCTCTGCCTGTTCCTGCCCCACCCGAACTTATCTCCACCTATCTCGACTCCATTTTCTCCACCTTGGTCCAGGAACTCCCTACCTACGTCCGTGACGCCACCCACTTCCTCCAGAACTTCCAATTCCCCGGTCCCCAACACCTCATTTTTACTATGGACGTCTAGTCCCTATACACCTGCGTTCCCCATGCAGATGTCCTAAAGGCCCTCCGCTGCTTCCTGTCCCGCAGGCCTGACCAGTCCCCCTCCACTGACACCCTCATCTGCTTAGCTGAACTCGTCCTCACCCTCAACAACTTTTCTTTCAATTCCTCCCACTTCCTACAGACAAAGGGGGTGGCCATGGGTACCCGCATGGGCCCAAGCTATGCCTGCCTCTTTGTAGGTTACGTGGAACAATCCCTCTTCCGTACCTACACTGGCCCTAAACCCCACCTCTTTCCCCCGTTACATTGATGACTGTATCGATGCCACCTTGTGCTTCCACGAGGAGCTTGGACAGTTCATCCACTTCACCAACACCTTCCACCCCAACCTGAAGTTCACCTGGACCATCTCTAACACCTCTCTCACCTTTCTGGACCGCTGTCTCCATCTCCGGGCAACGACCTAGAAACCGATATCCACTTCAAGCCCACAGACTCCCACGGCTACATCGAATACACCTCCTCCCACCCACCTTCCTGCAAAAATGCCATCCCCTATTCCCAATTCCTTCGCCTCTGCCGCATCTGCTCCCTGGATGAGGCATTCCACCCCCATACATCACAGATGTCTTCGTTCTTCAAGGACTGCAACTCTTCGCCTCCCCCCCCCCACCTCACGCGCCCCCCCCCCCCCCCCGCAGTGGTCAAGAACTCCCTCGACCGTGTCTCCCGCATTTCCTGCAACTCGTCCCTCACACCCCGTCCCCGTAATAACAACCAAAAAAGAATCCCCCTCGTCCTTCACGTACCACCCCACCAACTGCCGGATCCAACACATCATCCTTCGACACTTCCGCCATCTGCAATCCGACCCCACCACCAAAGACATTTTTCCCTCCCCACCCTTGTCTGCTTTAGGGACCGCTCTCTCTCGCGCTCTCTCTCGCGCTCTCTCTCGCGCTCTCTCTCGC
>JAHRHZ010000030.1:7571315-7594595 GCA_024137785.1 Ginglymostoma cirratum
GCGCTCTCTCTCGCGCTCTCTCTCGCGCTCTCTCTCGCGCTCTCTCTGTGACTCCCTTGTCCGCTCCACAGACCCCTCCAGCCCCACCACACGTGGCACTTTTCCCTGCAACCGCAGGAAGTGCTACACCTGCCCCCACACCACCTCCCTCACCCCCCCATCCCAGGCCCCAAGAAGACTTTCCACATCAAGCAAATGTGGTATACTGCATCCGCTGTACCCGTTGTGGCCTCCTCTACATCGGGGAAACCAAGCGCAGGCTTGGGGACTGCTTTGCAGACCACCTGCGCTCGGTTCACAATAAACAACTGTGCCTCCCAGTCGTGAACCATTTCAACTCCCCTCCCATTCCTCAGTTGACGTGTCCATCCTGGGCCTCCTGCAGTGCCACAACGATGCCACCTGAAGGCTGCAGGAACAGCCAATCATATTCAGCCTGGGAACCCTGCAGCCCAATGGCATCAATGTGGATTTCACAAGCTTCAAAATCTCCCCTCCCACTACCGCATCCCAAAACCAGCCCAGCTCGTACCCGCCTCCCTAACCTGTTCTTCCTCTCACCTATCCCCTCCCCCCACCTCAAGCCGCACCCCATTTCCTACCTACTAACCGCATCCCGCCCCCTTGACCTGTCCGTTCTTCCATGGACTGACCTATCTCCTCCCTACGTCCCCACCTGCACTCACCTTTACTGGCTCCATCCCCGCCTCTTTTGACTTGTCTGTCTCCTCTCCACCTATCTTCTCCTCTATCCATCTTCTATCAGCCTCCCCCTCTCTCCCTATTTATTTCAGAACCCCCTTCCCCTCCCCCATTTCTGATGAAGGGTCTAGGCCCGGAACATCAAGCTTTCCTGCTCCTCTGATACTGCTTGCCCTGCTGTGTTCATCCAGCTCTACACCTTGTTATCTCGGATTCTCCAGCATCTGCAGTTCCTATTACCTCTACCGGTCTAAAAGATTAACATTTGTCACTTCTGCTCCTGTGCTGTTCTACAGCACCATGGGTCAGCTGCTAAGCTGATGAGAGGAGTGTGCTGCTTCTGAGATGATATTCTAATTGGAGTCAGTCAGAGAAAGAGCTCATTAATTTACACAAAGTTGGAGGATTACTTTTCAATATGCTATTAAATCTAAAACTCACAAGTGATGTCATGTCATACATACACAGTTTGCTGAATAGATGGTGAAGGTATCCACCGCTACAGGAGAAAGTTAAGGGGATTTTGAAAGCTAAGAGATCATGGGGGGAAAAAAACCCAGAAGTTGCTGTGTATTATTTGAAGATCATCCCTAACTAAAACCACTCGTTTGCTTCACTGTGTCACCTGCTCAAAGATGGACCAGTCTGTGGAGTTTCAAGCATTTGAAGAAATGAAGGAACTGCAGAATAGTGATGCAGTTTTTTCGCATAATGATCTGGAGAAACAATTAGTTTTGGCGTGTGGTATCTTGCCATGCGGTGGTGAGTTGGGGTGGTGTTATTTCACATTGGGCACTAGCCAATGTGGTTTAATGAGTCACAGCAAAACTACTTGCAGGTTGAGACAGAGGCATTAACATTCACAGGGTAATATAAAGATCCACAGAGATTTATACAGTAGCAAGTTCTCTTTGTTAACTGATCACCAAACCCTTATGATCATATTTGGTTTAAAATGAGTCTCATAACTTGTGGCAGCACTGTCGCAGAGCCAGGTGTTGATTTTTGATGGTTCATTAGTACACTATTGATTGTAGAAAGTCAGCAGGCCACATTGAAGTGGGCATTCTTTTAAGATTTCAAGACTGAATCATTTCTAGCACTGACTTGCCTGTGAAATTACTTTAAGTACAAATTACATGTTGATATCTATTGGAGAAGATAATGAAGAAACTTTCAAAAATGTGGTGTTCCATAAAGTGCTCAAGTTATCTAATGTATGGTGATGAGAAATTGCAGGAGCATGTCTGGTGTCTTCAAACAAGTTAAAGAATCATTATTCTGGTTAGGTTTAGAGAGATTCTGGGAGAAACTTCAGGGAACTTAAGTTATGTCTTTTTAAACCTATTAGTATTAAGGAAAAACTGTTTTTAACATAACTTATTCTAGCATTATTGTTTTAGAACTAATTACAGTAGAAACAAATACAACTGTTAAATTTCAGATATTGATATTTCAAGCATAATTGACAAGCATGTGCCCCATTTCACAAACATTTTAGTGTAAAAATTGTTCTTTTAGTACAGAAGCTATGTAGTGTATTGCAAGATCTGAGCCTTGTCTTATATTGCCCCTCTTTCCTTTCTCCTCTACTGTGAAGGTGTAAACTTCTATAATAGTTCCTGTGGGTCTGCATGTTAATGTTACTTGAATGCATGCAAGCTGTCATGTGTCTATGTAAAGACCGGACTTTTCTCACCCGGTTAGTCCAGTTTTGCCCATGATTATTTAATCTTTTCTATGCTTTTGTACCTAATTCAAACATCTTTAGAATATGTGCAGTTCTGTTGTCACATGTGAACCTTTTGATTCTAGGTGGTTTCTCTCAGATGTATGCATGTGTTTGTGACTGGCTTGGATTACCATATAGGGAGGAAGTACAATGGGTAAGAACACTCAACAAAATGCTTTGAAAGCTTCTAATTAACTTATGGGAAATACACAGGTGCAAATAGATCAAATGGTTTCTTGAATCAGTTTTTCTGTAATTTGTAATTTGCAGGTAACAAACTAGAAACATTATGCCTGTTTATTTGTTTTCTATTGTGTCTTGAAATTGCTTTTAAAATGAAGATCAAGTTTAAACCGAAAATAATTTCCCTGAATCTTAAATTTTCTTTGAAGCATTTTCAAGTCATGTTCAGTTTGGTACAGATCAGGTAATAACTCTAGTTTCCATCTCATGGAAATGGTTTGTGTTTTCAAGGATGTGGATACTATTTATCTTACACAAGACACCAGGGAACTGAACTTGCAAGATTTCAGCCATCTTGACCACAGGTAAATTGAAGACTTATGCTTGATGAAATTGGTCTGTTCACTGAGCGTTCCAAATTCATTCCCAAAAGTGAATTAAAGCCTTTTCTGAAGTTGTTAAGCCAATGTTACTATAACTGCCAGACCATCAGTTCGACAATCTGGATTTCCAATTTATTTGTACTACAAATGCAAACAAAATAGTTCCAAAATTTGGATAAATTACATAATGATTAGTTGTTTAATTCTGTTAATGGGCATGGTTTATTTCATGGATTTTGTTCTGGAAAAAAATCTTTGAAGAACATGTGAACAGCAATTTTCAAGACGAATCAAGTTATAGGACACTATTTAATGTCTACTTCATGGCAAGTTTGTGGTGATGGGACATTTTCTCAGGCAAGATGGTGGCAGGAGGAGACTTTGCTGCCTTCCTATCTCTGCCCCAATTAAACCCATGACCAGAGGGCTTGTGGACAGCCTTCCTTACTGCTGCCACTAGTCTCTGCCTTGTGGTGCAGGGGCAACGTACTATGTGGGAAACCTGAAAAGCAAATATTTTTTGGGATGGGGCAGAGCAAGTGCAAACCTCCCCCTGACCCTTTCCTCTGGAACCATCTCCTGCCATTACTCACCTGTGGCCTGGGGTCTTAGTGATCCTTAGTGAATATCTAGCAGCAGGAGCCACCTCCCCAGTGATGCTGCTGTGCAACAAAGTTGCTGGCATATCGTTTTTCAGCTGCCACAATTTGCACCCTGGTGTCCTTGATTCCAGAGAAGGGTTCGTTGCTGCCCAATTTAAGTGCCTGCTTGGTAAAGGAGACTCTCCTCACCAAAACTAAATTTTACCAATAGCAAGGTGACTTTTTAATACAGTTGTGGTAAACACTTGCATCTGCTTTGGTGATAGCATTTAATTAGCTGTTGAGTCAGAACTACACTGAAGTCAGCATGAAGTGTGCATTTGTGTGGGTTTGTACATTTTCCCAATCTTCATTTCAAATCTGACTGCTGATTCTGTATGTGCATTTTGAATGTTGTTGATGTGCTTTCGCAGCCAAAGGTTTGAAATGAATTCCCCAACAAATTTGAAAACGTCTTCCATATGAGATTAATGAAATTCATTGACTTTTCTGTGCAGAAGCTGAGTGCCTCTGATGTTGCTAATGTTGAATGTATTGTTATGTTTGCCAGCCGCCCCACTGAGTAGAAATCTGTACTCTTAAGTTCACTGGCTTGTGCCTACTTAGATATCAAGTGAGAAGAATTTTGCTTTATTATATAGGAACATTTTGAACTTTGGGAGAAGATTCTAAATGTATTGAAGTAGCCAATAACTTCCACTAGTTGAACATAATTGGTTTACTGTATATTTAACAGTATGCTGCTTGCTTCAAATAAGAATGATATTCAAATAAATGCTGGATTTTAGAGTGTGGATCAAGGATTTCTCTATAAAACTTGAAAGTTGCACAAATTCATTCAATCAAAAGCGTGAATGTTGTCGAAAATGAAAGCCTGTGTTTATATAATACTTTTAACTTAATGCAGTATCCCGAAGTGCTTTATCAGAGCATCATCACAATATATGACAACAGGCCAGAACAGAGATATTAGTCTGATTGCTAAATGCTCGATCAAAGTTACAGGTTTCGAAGTGTCTCCTACAGCAAGGAAATGAGATTGTGAAGCAGAGACGTGTAGGGAGGTTAAGGCTTAGGTAATTAGAGGTAAAACCACCAATGGTGAGGTAATTATCATTAGAGGTGCACAAGAGCCCAGAGTTGGTGGTGATAGTCAAATGTATCTGATGATCTTGCTGGAGAAGATTAGAGTTGGAAGGGACATAGACATGAAAAATTTGAAGATGAGAATAAGAACATGTTACATGATAGGGATACAATGTATGTTGATAAGTACACACAGGTGGTAGGTGAAATGGGATTTAATGAGCAACAGAATTTCGGAAAACCTCCAGTATATCAAGACTAGAATATGAGACACCAGCTGGAAGTGTGTTGAATTGGTCAGGTCTAGAGGCAACAAAGCATAAATGAGGATTTCAGCAGCAGTTAAGCTAAGTCCAGTGATATTATAGAGTTTCAAAAAAGCAGTCTTAGCAATGACATAAATATGAAGTCAGAAGCTCACCTTGGAATCAGTATATGACTCTGAGGTGGATTAGCTTTATCTCCAAGGCTGATGAGAGAGATGAAGTCAGTAGCAAGGGAGCGTTGCCAAACGTTGTACCAGGTAACAGCCCCACATAACCACCAGATTGCCACTGAACTGTCATATAGCAGCATGCTTGAAAAGCCATTGCATCCCCTGGTCACAACAGAACTACACCCTTCTGGTTGACGTAGGAGGCCCCTTGCCAGTCTCTAACTCCTCCATGTCAGGGCTTGACCAGTTGTGAACATGAGAGAACTGGAAATTTGAAACAAAGGATTGATGAAAAGTTTGAGTTTAGGCTGAAAGCTGGAAAGGGTAAACATTCAATTTACAGTATGTTGGCACAGGTGACAGACTCAGTCTTCCTCGGTCTGCAGCAAGGAATGCCCCACAAAAAGGCAGGCGTAGACAGAACCTATATGGGTACCTATAGCTGCACCTTTCATTCCAACAAGTGAGTTGTGTTAAAGGAGAAATTGTTCAACATGAGGTTGAATATTCATGTCAAGAAAGAGATGGTTTGGGTCAGGAATTTTGAAATGGCTAAGACAAAAAGAGAAAGGAATTGAGTGAGATCGGATGATTGCAAATCCCAGTCGCTGCCCTGTTTTGTTGCCATTATCTTTGCATGTTTTTCTCTTGTCCTTTCTTTCTTAGGGTAACTGTTCATCATTCTGACATTCACACCTCTCTGAACTTGTCCAATTACTATTTCCTTTCCCCTCATCTGTTATTTCATCTCTTCTGTGTACCATCCTTTCACACCCTTCGTTCTTTTGCTATGTTCTCAATTTCACTTTGTTTTGCTCATTCATGGCATGTAGGCAGTTGTAGCTGGGCCAGTATTTATTGCCGATCTCTAGTTACTCTTGGGAAGGTGAGCTGCCTTTTTAAACAGCTGCACTCCAGTTAGTAGATCCACAATGGGATTAGGGAGGGAATTCCAGGATTTTGAGCCAGCAATTTTGTAGGAAGAATGGTGTATTCCCAAATCTGGATGGTGAGTGGTTTGAAGGGGAACATGCAAGTTTCCATGTATTTGCTGCCCTTTTCTAGATGGTAATGGTCATGGATTTGATAGATGCTGTCTTCAAGATCTTTGGTGAATTTCTTACTTATTTACTTCAGATATTTGCTTCAATTGTTACATTTCTAACCTTGCCCTGTTCTGATCAAAGGTTATTGCTGCACAGATGTTGAGTATTTCTAGTGTTATTTGTTTTGATCTTTTGCAATTTATCATGCACTCCTTTATAACCTTTTAAGGAAAGGTCAAACAAGGTGCATGCCCCAGTTTTAAGAGTGTTTTGCAAATTGTTTAATATCTCTTCTTAATTTCTGCAGAACAGCTTGGTTGTATATGAATTTTTTTACTCATTTGAATTTGCAGTTTTATCGCTTTCATTAAAATGTTCTTTTCTGCAAACTTAAAGCTAACACTGCATGTCAAAAACATCTTGGCTTTAAATAAAAGGACTATTAAATATGGCTCTAGTTGTAATAGATGCAAAATATCTACTTTAATGTGGGTAATTGCATCATCTGATATGAAACGCATGTTTCAGAAGTTACTAGTTCCAGTTCCTCCTGTGCACTAAGGTAGTGGGTGACAGCGGATGATAGAGGATGAAAAATTTGGATTGGTCTTCGTGCTTCTGGGCTATGAAGAACCCTAGACTATATGTATGATTGCTATTCAAAATCTCAATATTTACTTTGAGATAATAATTGAGCTCTGTTCTGACAGTTCCATAACCAGACAGCATCCTATCTAAGTTCACGTGTAGTGATTACTTGAGTGAATTTTAGGCTAATCTAGGTTCAGACCTGAGGAAGGGTAGAGGAGCGCATGGATTGGAAACGTTTCAAATGTAGACTTGCTGTGGTCTTTACTGACATCATAGCTTGTCTGTTTTGGTAAATTGCATGATCGTGTTGAAAGAAGTAAACCTAATAGACAAGTATATTGCTGGCATGACTTATTTAAATGTGCTCAGTTATACTGGCTTTTTAACTTGTGTGAGATAGTGAGAACTTTATGTAGACACACATTAACATGCCTCAGAACAATTTGCAAAATTTGTAAAATTGCTCTGTGTAAATGAAAATCAAATGCTGCATGGGTAAGGATCAGCCTGATTAATAGTTAAGAATGGCAAATTTAAATGCACAGGTAGGCTTTGAAAAATAGTGATAAACTGTGAATGAAAGTTATTTGCCAGCATCATTACGTTATTTACAGAGACATTTGCCTTTTCGATTTATAATCAAAGTTCATTCATTTTTTATTAGAGACTTAATACCAATTGTTGCTGCGCTGGAATACAACCAATGGTTCACAAAGCTCTCCTCTAAGGATCTTAAACTGGTAAGTAAATATTGGACTCTGGGTGAGTGGAAGGCAGCAGCATGCTCTTAAGTAATTTAGTTTATTTCTAATGTTATGATACCAGCTAATGGTATTACTGAACAGGTCAGAGACTGAGATCTGCCATCATAGGTTTTTTTCTTAAATTTAATGAGATCGTCTTTCATTGGAACTCAAGCATGCATTACTACAGATCTTGCATTAACAATTAAAGGGGACTTCATAATACAAAAGAAAAGGACTAGAATAAACCAGCTATTTAAATGTAATCTTTTGAAAGTTTTTAAAGTACGGTAAAATGAGATCCCTTTACAGTTCTGAAAAACCAATGAAAATTTCCTTCTGTATTGTCTCTATTTAACTAACCTATTGCTTTCAATTCCCAGTGTTGAATCTAATAGCTTCTTCCGTGCATATTTTCATAGCTAAGTTTAGATTTACTTAACTTCAGATAATCCTTTCAGGGTTCTAACCAAACACTTCTGGTCCAGAACTTTCAAACTCGATCGTTACAGAGGTAACCTATTTCTAACTTTTCTGAACTAACCCCTTGCTCCAGAAGGACGGCGGTCATATATCTAGCTTCAACCAGGAGGTCTGTGAACTGTGCTAAAAGAGGGCTTCAAGCTATGGTTGTTTCGCAGAAGCAAAAAAAAAAACTCTTGATCCTCCTCATTGAAAGCAGGGTAATGTTCTTCAATGTTTATTCTGTCCACCTGTAAAACTCTTCAAATGCAAATAAATTCCCATTACCACTCCAGGGGCTATCTGTCTCATTCTGGTTTCACAACAAAACCATGAATCCAGAGAAATAATGGCTAGTTAATTAAATGAAATCACTCTCTCATATAGACACACAGAAACTCGCATGCCACTAGTTCAAAACCCAAACTCCTCTAAATCGCTCAACTTGCATCACAGTATTCAAATCCTTATAATTGAACCTTTGGCATTCAGGACCTGTATTAGATGTGACATTCTGCCAATGCCTGTTTGCTCCTTCAAATAGATGTAAAACATTCTACAGCATCTTTGTTTTCCCTGATTTGACATATCGCTTAGATTATCTGCTAATTATCTCAGTACTGTTTGTGGGACCTTGCTACCAATTATATATTTGGACTGTTTCAATTTAATGTCTTGAGTCTGAATCATAGAATTAAAAACGTGGCATGATTCATTTCAAAAGCATTAACACTTGAGACTACAATGATCTCGGAAGTTTGATTGCCACTGAGAAAACCTTCACATTAATTGTTAGTTATGTTTGGACAAGAGGATGAAGCAACTTAATAATGCTATTGGTTAATATTGATATAAATTTAATGTAAATTTATATTCAGTACAAGTGACATAGAAAGCATCATTCTTTGAGAAGTTTAAGTCATGACTTAAAATTAGCTCTTGTATGCTATAATTTATTCACCTCTAAAAGGAATTGCAATTTATATACGTATGTCAGATGTTGGCTGTTTTTTCATCAAAAACATCTATAACCATCAGTTAATCAGTTTATTGAATAGATTCCATTATTGATGGTTATTAATGTACAAGAAGGATGAGAACTTTTTTTATTGATACTTAGAAAAAAAAATGAAGTGATGGAGCATTGATGAAATATCTGCAATCATTCTTG
The DNA here is from genome assembly GCA_024137785.1 of Ginglymostoma cirratum. Lineage (NCBI taxonomy): Eukaryota > Metazoa > Chordata > Chondrichthyes > Orectolobiformes > Ginglymostomatidae > Ginglymostoma > Ginglymostoma cirratum. The sequence continues at coordinate 7,580,453 of JAHRHZ010000030.1, forward strand.
AATAGATTTTAAACAAACTGAGCAATAATAAGATACAAGTTTGATTAGTAAATTAAGCTATATTGCTCCATAGTGTAAGTTTTGCATTGTGAAGGTCAGCATTGCCAGATTCATGGTGCTCCCAATTTTCTCTCATCAATATGACTTTGATTAAATTTCATGACATTGTTGAAATGACTTAATCACTGACATTTTGTGGTATTTTTAATGCTGCTCATGCAAAACCTATTGGCACTTATACATTTGCGAATGGGGTTTGTTAAGATTGGATAGTAATCACAGTGATGGGAGTAATAGGCTGATGGATTAAAGGCACCATGGACTTTTCATTTTTTTAAAACACATTCAGGTTTTTGTGTTTTACCTTTTTCCATTTGTGCAGATATTTTCCCCTACCTGTTAAACCTTCCGTAGTTAGTCAGATGGGTTAAGCAATAGATTTTTCCATGAATGTGAGTACATCTAAATTGTTAGGCAATGGCAAGTATAGCGAGGAATGTAGTGCAGTTACTCTTTGACTTACTGCATTCTTCTCTTGGACCTGGAATTGTCATTCATTAACAAAACCATCCAAAACAGACTGACGAAATTCTTTTCAGTGTTGGGAGACCATGGAAAATATGAATTTAAAGATGATCATGATCTTGCTCTGTCAAGGTTGAGGATTTTGTACACCTGTGGGACCTGCTTTCTGGTTGTTTTTGCAATTTTTTCCTTCTCTATTTTATTTAGGCAGATTTCATTTTCTAATTCTTCAGTCCACAGATGTTTGTGAGCAAATTCTACGAGTTGTTGGTAGATCCACACGTTTAGAGGAGCTAGTGCTAGAAAATGGAGGACTCCGAACGTGAGTATATTTGAATATTGATTATTTCTAATGAATTCTGTTTGGTCAAGACTCCTGAAACTGTATGTTTTAAGCAGCATTTACAGAATACCTTTTGACATTCTGTACACTACCACGCCTGTTTAAACAATTACAACTGTGACCCAATTTCTGTGTTTATCTTTGGAGTAGTACAACACTCATAGTATGCATAACTAAATTAAACTGTTTAATACAAAGTCAAGTGCCCTCTGAATCTAGTATTGAGCTGAGCAGCAAATATTGTGGAGTCAAATCAGTTTCTGAATGGGGTTGTAAGTGATGACATAATGACATGAAAGAAAAACAAACTGTTATTGGAATGGTGGTAGCACTTCAATAAGGATACTTACGAGAAATGCAGGACCTCTGTTTGTGATAGCATTGGTAGGAATGGCCTCTGCAGATTCCTTCTAAAAGTGAAATCTTTTCATCATGTCAAGATATTGTCCATTCTGTTGCATGATATACAAATGAAAATGGATTGAGTGCTTATGAGGCATGTAGATGATGGCCAGCTGATTTGAATAGCCCCACTATATTTAATCTCAACCAAATACATCTTCCACTCTTCCATCTCCATAGAGTCACAGCTATAGCTAGGTTAATGAAGAGGATGAATGGATATTCTAGGAACAGCAACAGACTCATTTAGATGCTGACACCAAAACCTGAGGTTATAGTGCATAACAGCTCCAGAACGTTTAATCGGGCAAGCTTTTTTAAGCTCCAGCACATCAAATCAAGAATTCCTCCAGCTGTCCCGATTGTCCCAAACATTTCAACTACTTTACATTCTTCTGCTATAATGAATGAATCTTTTCATGGATCGCTTTTTACAGTGTCTGAATGATTCTTAGCTGCAAGTCTGTCACACCTCTGATAATATCCTTGAACTCACCAATTGTAGGTAACATTTACATTATCAATATACTTTTCAGTGACTTGAGTTTAAGAAAATGCCAACCACCTTTAACTGACTGTCAACAACATGTATCAATGTTCTTGGAAATCCCATTAGCAGCCTAACAATTTCTTTGAGTATTCTAGGTATGTTTGCAACGAAAGGCATTCTTCCTTACTGCTTAGTGTTTCACTACCATTTGGATGTCTTGAATCAGGAGTGGAATGAAATATCACTGATCTGGATGGATGCAGTTGAAACAGCATGAACACCAGCGCAAAGCCGTTATTTAATTGGACTTATTACCACTAGCTCTCAATTCACCTCTGAGCTGTCAGTACACTATTGCTATTATATGTACTATCTATAAAATGCAACACATCCTATCAGGCTTATTTCAGAACTAAAAGCAATAAGAGCTGCAATGTTGTGAGAACACCATCTCTACTAAAATGCCAGCCAAGTCACACCTTCGCTCTGATTGAGACGCGAACTTCTGCACTTTCATAGTCACTGTGGAAAATAATTCTAGCATTATTGGAATAAAAAGGGAAGTGTTCTAAAGGAAAGGCTCACTTGGTAGACTTATTATTAGTACTTTATTCTTGAATATTGATCGTATTGGGATTGCACCCTTAGTTTTCCTTTGTCTTAATGCTGTCCCCAGGTTATTCCTAGTTAAATCCACATAATTTGGCATTTTTGAGCAGTGTTCAATTTGACTTTAATAGAGAAGTGTTCTCTCGATAGGTAATGTGAAAATTTATTTTCACCTGTACGTGTGTATTGGCACTTTAGTTGACGAACAACAACAGCATGCATTGATTTAATAGGTGAGGCAGCATCTGCAGAGAGAAGCAGAGCTAATGTAAAGTGTCATTAACCCAAAATATTAACTTTTTTTGTTTTTCTGTACTACGTTGCCAAACCTGAAGATAATGGAAATACTTAATAAGGTTTTATTTCAAGTTTCCAGCATCTGCAACATATTGCTTTTACATTTTTATATTGCCTTTTAAGCGTAGTAAAACATTTTGTAATGGGGAGAAACAACTAACTGACTTGATGTTGTAATAGCACTCAATCTGTGCCTGTAGTTATCATCAGATAGTGTTGAAACAGATATGTGCCTATGAATAAACACTGATACTCTTTTGCAATGCGTATATAGATGCTGGTCTCCAAGTCATTTGATCCTTATGTATATTTCAACCAATGTGGGTCACATTGTGAAGTGCATCTCTTTACACAATTTCTTTTCTTTCTCCCTAGGGATTTTGCACAAAAGTTAGCCAGTGCCCTTGCTCACAATCCGAACGCAGGACTTCATACAATCAATCTTGCCAACAATGCACTGGAGGACAGAGGTAGATGATCTTTCATCATGTGTAATTTAGCTGCAAATATCTTTATCTTGGATACATTATACTTTAGATATTTCTAATTGTGGCACTCAAATTTATTCACAGTGTGAAGTGTCATTCCTTCAGGATTTAATCGTTGGAGATTTTGAAATTGTGTGTTTTTTAAAAAAAAAAAAAAATTCCTTTTAATCTCCTCTGTGAATCTATACATTCTTTGTATAAATGCACTGTCTTTCTATAGTTGATATTAACAATGAATTTACCCAGTCTAACTTGCAATTTATCTGGTACATATGCAGTGATAATTATCAGAAAGGTTGTTGCTTGTTCCGTTCTGTCGAGTCTCAGGTGCCCTTTTCCCGCAGTACGTTGGTATCAACTCTTGCTTTTAGCAACTTACTTACAGACATTTACAAAATCTTAACATGTAAAGCCAAAACTAAATAATGGCAGATGCTGCCCTTGGGTGCTTTGTTGTAGTAATTTATGATCCAATATAATTTAAAGAAGAGCAGTTTCAACTTCTTGAAAAGACATTCTTAGTTTCTTTAGATAGATTTAACACTGCTTTTTTATCATGGCTAATATTCTATAAATTAAGCTTCTATTTTAGAATAGTTTTGGCTCCTTTAAAATACTTATTTCAGATGCCATAAAAGACCATCAATGGGTTCTGACCCTGAGTGCTCCAAGTACTATGACATAAGTAAGTAAGCTTTTGAATACTTGCTTGTACATAGAGAAGAATAACATTGAAAAGTTTCAATCTTTTCTTCATTGTATACTATTCTGTGATGACCCTTTAGACTGTACTCAAGGGTTAGAACTTGCTTATGACACTGGGCAATTTCTGCAAAGTGTGTGTACTTAGTAGCGTCAACTATGACTCAGTTGGTAGCACTCTCGGCTCCACGTCAAAAGGCTAAGAGTTCAGGTTAGTTGTAGAGACTTAAGCCGAAGAGTTTAGGCTGATGCTCAGTCTTTCGGATAAGATGTTAAACCAAGAGACAACAAGGTGTAGAGCTGGATGAACACAGCAGGCCAGGCAGCATCAGAGGAGCAGGAAGGCTGACGTTTCGGGCCTAGACCCTTCTTCAGAAAAAACGTTATCTGAAGAAGGATCTAGGCCCGAAACGTCAGCCTTCCCGCTCCTCTGATGCTGCTTGGCCTGCTGTGTTCATCCAGCTCTACGCCTTGTTGTCTCAGATTCTCCAGCATCTGCAGTTCCTACTATCTCAGAAACATGTTAAACCAAGGCCCAGTTTGCTCTATTCCAGTGGCTGAGAAAGATACCATGGCACTATTTCAAAGAAGAATAGTAGATTTATTCCTGATTTTTGAGAACAATATTCATTCCTCAATCAACATCAATATGAAACAGTATTATGAGATGGAGACAGACAACTAAACCAAATCAGACTTTTAACCTCTGTATTCACAAACAGTAAAATTTAAAACCTTCAAACACCCTCAAAAATGACCCCATTGGTTCCTGACCAGACTTCTGAGTAACTAAACTCAGAGACTTTGCAAATAATCAATTCTCAACATCAGTTTATAGCGTCTGTAAAACACTTAACAATTTATCAACAATATAGTAACGTTAGTCAAACAAAATTAAGCAACAAAGTAATTTAACTGGTCTATGCTATAAACAAAAAAAACTACTTCTACTGTTTTTAGCTTCATTCACAGAAAAGACCTAACTAAAAGTTAAGGAGGCATGGTGGCTCAGTGGTTAGCACCGCTTCCTTTCAGTGCCAGGAATTCTGGTTCGATTCCAGCCTCCGATGACTGTTTGTGTGGAATTTGCGTATTCTCCCCGTATCTGAGTTGGTTTCCTCCGGGAGCACTAGTTTCCTCCCACAGTCCAAAGATGTGCAGGTTAGATGGATTGGACATGCTAAGTTGCCCATAGTATCCAGGGGTGTGTAGGTTGGTTGTAGTAGCCATAGAAAATGCAGGATTACCAGGATAGTGTAGGGTGTAGGTCTGGGTGGAATGCTCTTCGAAGGATTGGTGTGGACGTGATGGGCTGAATGACATGTTTCTGCACTGTAGGAATTTATTGGTTCTATATATAAAAGAAAATAACAAAACTGGCCAGGTTACTTAAGTGGTTTTCACAATGTGTTGTTTCACTGGCCTATTTGATAGTTTCTTGGTTGAATTTTTATCTTGAAAATGTTGATCAGGATTACTTTTTCAGTTCATTCAGATAAAGGCAGCTCATGGGAGGTTACGCAGGATGCTTTCAAATCTTCATGCTGTAGCAATTCAGCCAGATTCCTTTTTGCACTGAAAATACAGTCCAAAACCCAATTCAACCTCTGACCACTCCCTGACAGGCTAATCATCTTTTTCACAACATCCCAAATACCATTCAACATCTGCTTGAGCGTAAGTTCTTTTTCCAGACTTGCTAGAATCAGTTCCAGGTACTGACCCTGTTGATGCCCAACTTCTGCTATCTTTTTAAACATAATGATCCTCCATGGTGATGAAGCATCTACATAATTTTTTGATCAGTAACCAATCTGCAATTAACTTTCGGGACCTAACCTCATGAATTAATAACAGCTTGTTTTGTCTGTTTTCCTTTTAACACAAGCTGTCACCACAGGCCAAAACTCATCTTTAAATTACAGTTCCCAGTTCACAGCTTCAAAGGTTTAAAGGGATATGGCCCAAATGCAGGCAAATGGGAATAGTACAGTTTAGGAAATCTGGTCGGCATGGACTGAAGAGTTTGTTTCTGTGTTTTATGACTGTGAATAAAACAAAAGTAATGAAAAATGAGCAAGGGCTCTAACAACAGAACAACATATGTAAGAATACTTGGAAATCATCAGCAGACTAACATAATTTCTGTTTAGGCAGATAGTTTCCACTTATAGCATTGAGTTTTCAAAGGTCCTCAAGAATATCTCCAAAGTAGTAGGAGGAAACAAACCATGAAATGCAATTCATTTTTAAGCAAAACATGCGATTGTTGTGGCCTTAACTCCAAACGATATGCAATGGAGAAAAGATTAAAGCATCAATGGAAAGTCATTGACTGTCTGTCAGGGGCTTGTATTGTGATGATGGAAAGCTGCTTAGAGTAGGGTAGTAGACAATTATAGACTATTTATTTTCATGTAATTGTTCAGTGCAGTTAATATTCTCTGATCTGTTTCAGGTGCCAAGTGTAATTGTAAGTGTATCTTTTTAGCCTGAAAGTGAATGGATTGGTGGAACTACATTAAAACTATTCTCAAATCTGCAAGCTACACAGCTCTGAAAGAATATAGGGTTATTAGGGATTTGGTCAGATTCCAAAAACTGATATAAAATTGATGAGAGAAATTGCGATATAAAAATCTGAGAATGCAGATCTTGCAATGAGATAACAACCAATCCTCCTCAACAAAGAAAGTCATTTGCATTTTAAATTGTACATAAATGTACAATCAGAAAGAACATATGGGGACTATAAGCTCTGATGTAGACAGGAAATATCTAAGCTTTGTTTTTAAATACAATGGTCTGTGCATAGATTGTATTTGTGGACTTTTGCAAGTGTTTTCCTCTAAGTTCCTTATTTGGTGTGTGCTAATAATAATTTTACATACGTTTCGTAAAACAGAGATTATGCCATTTTGACAATTTTTCTACCTTAAATGCATTCCTAGAGAATGTTCTTTGACTTGGTTGAAAAATCTTGTTGCTAATCTGTTTGAGAAATAAAGAAATTGAGATGCAAAGAACCTCATGCAATCTGATCAAATGTTATTGGTGTTAATCTAGTGTAGTTTCAGTCTGCTACTTTATTGAACCATGTCCTGCAGACAGCAAGTGTTTATGTTAAACTGAATACCATTGCTTGGAACCTCCTCGGTTCTGTAACGCTGCAGATTTTCAAAAATTGCAGGCTTTTTACCTTTCTGCCCCACTGAATAGTTTCTGGTCTTTGGTGCAGAGTGCCTTGCGCTGTATTTGACACAGCAGATAATTTGTAGCATTTGTTGTTTTAGAAGGTTAATGTGAACTTAATTTAACCAATTGAGTGTACCAGTTTTTTTCGTTCTGGAATTTTTTTTTCCTTTTTAGTATCAATGACAATTTTTAAAAAAATACATTACAGGTCAGTTTCCAGCTGAAAGAGGAAAATTAGATTAACTCTTTATTTAAAAAAATATTCATCACCATAAAATATTAATCTATTTCATATGCTAATTGGCTTCAGCATTCTCGATGATCTTTTCATTTTTCCACCAATTATTTGTCTCCCTTTATGACTGCATTAACTTCGCTGGAAGAGACAGCTATCATCTCTGGTGTCGTACACAAGTGGACATTTTCCTTTTGAATTGCAGGACTTCTTTAGCAGATTATTCAACTGCAGAGTGGCTGTCACTGTTGACAAGGGTTTTATCCTCACGTTCCATCTAACAATGTGCACCTGCGTGAGCAGTGATACTGATTATGTTTCCCTCCTGTGAAGTCAATTGCAATATTTCACCCAGTTTTTCCAACTGTATCCCCCTCCAACTATCATCCCCCGTCCCTAAAATGAAAGAAAACGATTCAGCAGAAACATGGGTCATTTTGTCTGTACAGTTCAGCTGCTCAGTGAATAAATGTGTTTTTTTATATTTGAACTTAATGTTCTTGCCTGTGAATTAAAACAACAGCAGAAGAGCTTTAATATTACTTTGTGCACACTCTTGGACATGGTTCCACATATGTGTTTGAACTTTTTTTTTTACTGCTTTGACCAAAATTGACACTTTGGTTGAGTATGAGTAGTACCATCTGCCTACTTATAGCCAATTAAAATGGTTATCCCAAATGATAAAAACTGAACATATATGTTCTGCAGAAGGGTCACTTGAGCCGAAATGTTAACTCTTGATTTCTCTTCACAGATGCTGCCAGACCTGCTAAGCTTTTCCAGCAATTTCTTTGTGTCTGAGATTACTTAGTTTACTCACAGGTTTATGGGCTTTATATTAGCATAGTACAGGCATAGTTCACTAGGATGATGCACAGTATGGAGGGATTGTGTGATGAGTGAATGCTGAGTAGGTGGAATTCATACTCAATGGAGTTTAAAAAATGAGAGGTGATCTCATTGAAACATATAGGATTCATAAGGGGCTTGACAGGGTAAATGCTACAAAGATGTTGCCCCTCATGGGAGAGTCTAGGACCAGAAGGCAAAGTCTCAGGATAAAGGGAGCCAATTTAAGACTGTGATGACAAGGAATTTCTTCTTTGAGGGTTTAAATTCTTTGGAACTCCTTGCCAACCAAAGCTTTGGAGGTAGAATTCTTGTGTATATTTAAGGCTGAGATAGCTGGATTCTTGATCAGTAGGGGAATCGAGGATTACTGGGGAAAAAGCACAAAAGTAGACATGACGGATATTGGATTATCCATGATCCTATTGAATGGTGGAGCAGGCTCAAAGGGCTGAACGACCTATTCCTATTTCTATTTCATATGGTCTAGAGACAGGAAAATCTTAGGAATTGATGTCAATTTTGAAGTCTTTGAAATGAAGGTCCATGGTTTTTCGTAAAACAGCTGAACTGGTGTGACTGAATCTTTGAGATAAGTTGGTGTTGAACATAGAAGTGAAAAAGAAAACTTGCTGTTTAAGCAAATCTCATGAAAAAGAAGTTTGACGACATTATAGTGTTTACGCTATGTACCGGTTGAAAATGCCTCACAGCCAATGAAATGACTGAGTGTATTCACTATTGTAAAAAAAAGAGTAACACGAGAAGTAATTCGGAAGCACAAAGCCTGACAACCATTTGTGCCACTAATGACCAGATATTCTGTTTTTCTTGGTGTTGGTTGAGGAATAAATGTTGGTCAGGACACCAGGAGAATCCACCTGCTTTCCTTTAAATGGTGCCAAGGGATCTTTTCTTTAGTGTAATTGACACATTGGTCTCAGTTTAAATTGTTTGAGAAATGACAACTTGCCAACAGTGCCTCACTTTGAATCCTCCACTGGAGAATAAGGGCAATTGTGTTTTCTGAAGAAGGGCCTAGGCACAAAACGTCAGCTTTCCTGCTCCTCTGATGCTGCTTGGCCTGCTGTGTTCATCCAGCTCTACACCTTGTTATCTCAGGCAATTGTGTGTTCAAGTATGTGGAAAAGACTTGATCCTGTAACTTGATGACCTTGACAAGGGCACTACCAATTTGCTACAGTATACATATTTAGTTGTATACTACTAATCTTGTATTGAGTGCACACTGTTGATAAATATTGCTGCAGTTCTCCTACTTAGACATGATGTCAACATTTATCATTGAATAGGAAATGCTGATTAAGAAATTTACGATATGAAGAGTTTTAATATAATTCCAAGCTCCTGCCAGTTCCACAGAGTGAGTTTTTGAAGTTTCTCTGCCAACGTTGTTGCCATCTTTTATGTCAAATATTCAGTCTTCAACCAGCTACAGAAAAAACTGGGCAACTTTCCGTTTAAGTTTTGATTAAAATTAAACGTCCTTCCAAGGTAGATGAAATCACTGTTTACCATGTGATTTTATTGTGATTTAGTGCACTGCAAACTTGCCTGTAGAATTTTTACTTTTGCATCCTTGTCCGGTTTGCTTTATGGATTTCACACTCACTATATTTTTCCCCACAATTGCTTGCTGTTGTTTGCTCTTATATAGCTGCCCTCTACTGTTTTAGGGCTGTCTTATTTGCTTTGTCATTTGTCCAGGTTCAATTTACACATTTTTAGCGCTGTTGCATACACTCATTCATTTATCCTTGCTGCTCATGATGTGCTTATGGTGTCTGAATTGTATAATTTATATAGTTATGACTTCTACTCCTGCTAAATATTTCCTCCTTTCTGATATGTTGAGAGACAGGTCAGCCCATTGTAATGTTTAATGCCTTTTTATTCTGGTGTTAATAGATAATCCAAATATGTTTGCACTTGAATGGCTGTAATACTCTTCATTGACTCTTGAGCGCTATTTTTGTATTTCTGCTTATGATAATATAAGAAAAGATTAAAACTCAGCTCTGTTAATTGTGCATTTTTATAATGTTCCAGTAAGGTGACTCATTTCTATTGGTTAGGCAGTAGTGTATTGTCATTTTGATTAAGTTCTTCTCTATACATTTATGTAGCAAGTAATTTGGTTAGGAAGTAACATTTGACTTTGTCCATTCTGCCAAACAGTCAATGGTGAATAAATAACATATTTTACTCCATCTGTTTCTATTTTCCAATTAGAAGGATGTAGATTGGACTTCCAATTCACTATTGCCTGTCTTGCATGACTGTTGAAACCCACTTTTGCCCCCTTTTTGTTTCTACAGGTGCAAGACCTTTTGATAAATGCTTTGCTCTTCACTAATTTTCTAAAAAAAACTATGCCGTAGTGGGAAGAATTTTTATCCAATAATTAATTCATAGGAAATACCATTGTGATATGTGGCAACAAAAGTATTAAACTGATGTTTTCTTTGGTTGATGTATCAAATTATAGAGGTTGTCATATAGTTCTGCAGGGTGTTGGTGAGACTACATTGGGAGTACTGAGTGTGTTTTGATTTCCTTTATTTGAAAAAAATATATACTTGCTTTTGAAGCAGCTCTGGAGGTGACAGAGTCGTCTGAGGTATACTGTTGGTGTTTCAAAGAGCGGAAGGTGACCTTACCAAAACAGATAAGATTTTGAGATTGGATTTGTGGTTCCCTGGAGGATGTTTCCATTTGTGTGGAGACTAAAACTAGGGTGCATAGTTCAAACTTAAGATGTCTCTTTTTAAGGCAGATTTGACGTGCAAGTAAATTATCTCAAGGGTTGTGAATATGTGCCCAGAAGGTAGAGAATCTTCAAATTTCTCAAGGCTCAGTTTGTTAGATTTTGATCTAAGGAAATCAAAGGTTGTGGAGTGCAGACAAGAAAGCGGAACTGAGAGCACAACCAGTTCAGCAATCATCTTGAATAAAAGTGGAGAATAGTGGTGAAACTCAGCAGTTCTGGTAGTATCTGTGGAGAGAAAAACAGAGTTAATGTTTTGAGTCTTTAGAACTACTGAATGTGGAGTAGGCTCAAAGGGTCAAATGTCCTACTCTTTTTGTAAATCCTAAATTCCTATGGATATTATCTGGATCTAATGGAGATGCTTTAAATTGTGTTTTTAATTATGTGATGTATCAATATAAAATGCCTTAGGAGGAATTAGCCACCTTGGCTAGTTTCTATCTACCATTATTTCCTGGGGGAGTGGAGAAAACTTGTCTGGAATAAAGTTTTACTTGAGTTGCGAAATTCTACTAATCAGATGTTTACTAGTTCCAAAATTACATATGTATTTGTTTCATTGTAATGATGAATACCTCTTGTTTTGCAGGTATGTCTTCTCTGAGCAGCCAATTTGCCAAAATTCCAAAGGGATTGAAGCATTTAAACATGTCTAAAACCTCTTTGTCACCTAAAGGTATGATAATTTTATTTACTTGTTCATTCCATTGGAATAAAGGGAAAGTTGTGTTAAGGATCTGACTGCAATGGAAATGAATATCAAGAGGAATGCAGAGGATGCTGCTGATTTGTTATTGACATACACTATTGCGATGTCAAAGTAAACACTATGAAGGCCATTCGGCCCATTGTGTGTATAAATATTTGAGAGAGCAACATAAAACTGAACCCTGCTTTCTTCCACAAAGGTCAATATCTTCCACTATTTCAAATGTTTCCCCTGTTTTCATTTAGAAAATACAATTTTGTGTACATCATCAATTTGATGTGATATATTTCATGGCGCAACAGTTGTCCGTAAAGCCAAATTCAAAATCATCTCTAGTCTCTGCAGAATAGTGGATTCAAAATCTTGATAGCATCTCATTGAGTTTGTGCTGTACCTGGGCTACCAAAATGGCAAGCACTCATCTAACTATGGCTCAACTGTCGCTTTGTGTACATTTATCGTATCTGTAGTCTCTGCCTTATTTATAAAGGCTAAAGTGCTGAGGGCTTTTCTTTTCGTAACTTGACCTATTTGCATTTATGCTTTCAATGGATTATGCATCTTCCCTGTATGTTTGTACCACTTCATATGCTTCAACATTCCTTTTTGAGTATATGCCCTGAATTCTTGTTTTTACTCCTAAGTATTGTAAACTGCAGTAACTTGGTTGCATGAATCATGTATATGTCAATTTGATTAACAATTCTAATCTCATTTATTTGCCAAAGATTTCAGGGTATTTCTTGTTTTTGTATAAAAAACTGCAATTTCGTTCAGATTTCTTTTCTGCAATAAGTGTTTTCTGTATCCACAGAAAATGCAGTTTTCATTCAAACTGATCTTTAAGATTTATTGCTTCTTGTAAGTGTGCACCTGAATCTCTCCATTAAGAGGATGTAACTGTTACAATCCAAGAGAGCTTTCTGTTGTTTAAAGTCCTATTTTTCTCATTCTTGGAATGTAGATGAAACTGGCAACACTACATTTATTGTCCATTCCTGGTTGCCCTGAGAAGGAAAGTATGTTACTGACCTGTTGAAATCCTTGCAGGGATATTGTTTCCATAATGATGATGGGCACAGAACTGCAGGAATTTGACCCAGGAATTGTTACTGAATGGCAATACATGTTCAAGTCAGGATATTGTGATACTTGGACAAGAGCTTGCAAAATGTGATGTTCCCATGAAGTTGCTGCTCTTGTCTTATGATATAAGGCATTTGGTCTGAAAAGGTTAGCTGAGGAACATTTTTATATGGCTCAACTCACTGATATTTCAGTGAAAGCCAGTCAGTCTGCTTCAATTTGCAGTTAGACTAGAGTCTAATCATGTAGTGTAAACTATCTTGTAGGAGATAATTACCTTGCAAGGTAAGTAATGTCGTTTAGTCTTAGTCTTTACTGTAACTTTCTATCTTATGACTATATAATAAAAGAATGTACCTCTTCTTGAATTTTTCATGTGGTTATCCTTCACCACTTTATGAGTAAGCCTTAGACTAGTACTAGAAGAGGGATTTATGACAGCTTTCTACCTAAGATATTTGTACATCTTTTTAAGATTAACATCTAGCAAAATTCCACCTTACAACAAGATGCCAGCTGCAGGCATCTCTTAAAAGACTTCCCACTCCTGGGTCCAAGTGCAATTGTTGAGATAAATTTGGTGAGTTGCTGCAGTGCATGGTATGTACTACAGCATATTGTAGATATCAGTGAGGCCACTTTTGGAATATTGCATTCAATTCTAGCCTACCTGCTATAGGAAAGATGTTGCGAAACTTGAGAGGTTTCAGAAAAAGTTTAGAAGCGTGTTGCCGGGATTGGAGGGTTTGAGCTATGTGAATAGGCTGGGGCTTTTTTTCCCTGAAGCGTCAGAGGCTGAGGGGTGACCTTATAGAGGTTTATAAAATGAGAGGCATGGATAGGGTGAATAGCCAGGGTCCTTTCCCCAGGATGGGGGAGTCCAAAACTAAACTGCATTGGTTTAATGTCAGAGGGAGAAGATTTAAAAGGGACTAGACTGCCAACTTTTTCACAGAGGGTGGTGCATGTGTGAAATGAGCTGGTAGAGGCTGGTACAATTACAACATTTAAAAGACATCTGGATGGGTCCGTGAATAGGAAAGGTTTAGCAGGATATGGGCCAAATGCTGGCAAATGGGACTAGATCAGTTTAGGATAGCTGGTCAGCGTGGACAAGTTGGACCGAAGGGTCTATTTTCATGCTGTACAACTCTAAGTGTTGGTCAGTGGAGTGGATATTGAGATTAGTGATGGGTACCAAACATGTAGATGATTATGTACTAGGTGAATACAGTTTACAACCAATTAAGGATTTTTGAATTGTTGGTATTGAGGGCAAACAAAGCTTCCAATTTTAACTGGGACAGTAGGAACGGCCAATGCTGGAGAATCTGAGACAACAAGGTGCAGAGCTGGATGAACCCAGCAGGCCAAGCAGCATCAGAGGAGCAGGAAAGCAGACGTTTCGGGTCTAGACCC
>JAHRHZ010000030.1:7598262-7624640 GCA_024137785.1 Ginglymostoma cirratum
TCTGAGGAATGGTCACCGGACCCGAAATGTTAACTCTGTTTTCTCCTCCACAGATGCTGCCAGACCTGAGCTTTTCCAGCAACTTTGTTTTTGTTCCTGATTTACAGCATCCACAGTTCTTTTTGGTTTTTATTTAGAGAATTTGCTTAACTGTTTACTTTGTGTACTCTGCGTTCATTATAGGAGTGAATAGCCTTGCCCAATCATTGAGTGCCAACCAACAAATTCCTAACTCGCTCACACATCTTGACCTCTCAGGGAACTTCCTCCGAGGAGATGACCTATCGGTATGTTGGGTTTTCTTTTAATTCTCTGGGTACATGTATTTTTGACAAAGCCGACTTTGAGAAAATGATGGCAGACATTCTTAAAACATTACAGTCCTTGTTGTGAAGGTACCTGTACAATATTGCGAGGTAGGAAGTTCCAGGAAGGATTGTCAGTATAAGTCAGAATGCTGAAAGATTGGAGGAGAACACAAAGGTAATCATCTTCTCGTGCATCACAGGTGCTGGATGTTGCAGAGGATGAGAGACTTTTTTCCCCTCTTATTAGCTATACTGTGGTAATTTTTTCGGTATCAATGTGTTGATGTAAGAAAATGACTTTTATTGTCTCTTTTTATCACTATTATGCAATATATTCCTATATTACGCACCTTAATTGAAATGAAATGATGTTGGGAAGAGCTTGTGCATTAACACAAACAAGATTATGTGCAATGCTGATAAGCTGCAGGAACTTCTTGTAACACCTTCCCTTAAGGACACTAAAGTGACAAGACTTTCTATGGTTGTGTGAGACTACAGTGTAGGTGGTAATGTAATAATTTAATGAAACAATGATTAAAATAAACCTATGATGCCAGAGGGGCCCAGGGAACTCATTATTTCGACATGTGGTGTATAAAGTTTGATTTCTTCCACAAAATGTAGCAAAGCATCAAGCCATGTACTTTCATGTTATGTGGTCGTTTAAGGGCTATTTAAAATGTCAATGTTTCAGCAAACACTTCAGAGCAAGGGTGAATAGAAGCTGCTGCAAATGCTAACACTCATGTAAAACGTTGCATGTGACAAATTAGATGTTGCTTATTTGTTGCTTAGATGGATTTCCCCAAGTGTATTGAACTTAATTGTTGTTGTGAGGATTGCAACATTTATTGGTATCAGTTGATTTTATTTTTTAAATAATTTGTTCTCATTTGGTATCTTTGAAAACTGAGCACAGGAGTTAGGAACTGGAAGAGGCCATTTGGCTCCTCGAACCAGCTCTATCATTTAACATTGTCATGGCAAAATTTGATTGTCCTAAACCCATTTTGCCTGATGTCCCCTATAATCTTTGACTCACCTTGTTAGTTAAGAATTTATCTGAAATAACTACACAGGCTCTTATCCCATCACCAAGTCAGCCTTTACTTACACGTGCATAGTACTTGACGCTCGTCCAGCCTCATCAGAGCCAGCTCTGAGTGAACAGAACCTCTGATACTCCTGTTTATATCTGTCAGCCAGGGCTCCCTGATTGGACCAGATTTTAACGGTCCCCAGTAAGGGAACTCATGTTCTATGAGGTCCACCTGACTGAACTTGTTACCATCACTACACAATCTGTCTCTGTCTTAAAAATATTCAATGGCCCTGCCTCCGCCCTATGTTTCCTCAAAATTTTTCAGCTGCTCTATGGGCCTCCGAAATCCGTGCACAGCAGTGACTTTCCAAACCAGAAGTCAGTATGTGTGCTGAACAACCTAATGGCCGTGCAGAATAGAGAGAACATTGGCTCTGCTGCTCTCTGGAAGTGAAATCCACAGATTTGCCAGTCACTGAGAGAAAAACATCTTTATCTCTGTCTTAATTGGGACACCCCTTATTTTTAAACTGTCTTCTAGTTCACATTTCTCCTACAAGGGAAAACATCCTTTTGGTATCCATCTTGTCAAGTCCCCTCAGGATCTTTGATGTTTGAACGTAATCACTTCTGATCAATACAGGCATAACCTGTCCAACCATTCCTCATTCCAGGAATGCTTCAAAAAGTAGTGCTCACATTGAAATAAGACGACTAATGTGTAGTGGCTCAGAGGAGTTATTAAAACTATGGTTAAATATTCAGATTTTGATGGTGTTTCGGAAGGGTACAGTGGGGAATAATGTTTTAGGAAGAATGCTGAACAATCTGCACTGCCTAGAAATGTGGAATCTAGAGTATTTTCTCACCGTGCATTTGCTTCTTTTAGAAAACCTTTTAAAACAGTTCTCTCTCTAGTTCTCAATCTTTGTATGAAGGGACCAGTTCCTCCCTCTTTCCTGTAACCAGGCCGCTCATAATATTGGAAATTTCTATGAAATCTCTTAATCATTGTCTTCTCTCAAAAGAGAACAATACCAATTTATCTGAATTTTCTTCATAACAGGGAACATTCATGTGAATATCCTCTGCGCTGTCTCCATTATATCCTTTCTATGGTATACTTTTCAGAAATGTACGCAGTGCTCCAGCTGAGGGCCAATCAGTGTCTTATATAGGTTCGTCATAATCAACCTGGTGTTGCACCCAATGCTTCTATTTATGAAACTAGATACTATATGCTTTAATAACAGCTTTCTCCACATGTCCTGCCACATTTAAAGACTTTTGCATGTACACTTGCGGTAATTTCTCCTCTTAATCTAAATATTGGATTCCAGTATTATTCTGGTAAATCTACACTCTCTCTCCCTCCAAGGTCAATATCTCCTTCCTAAGGCATGATGATGAATGTTTACTGCATGTGTGGTTTGACCATCCCCAATTTTAATTGTCCAATCAACAGTGGGCAAGTCTGCCTAACACAAAGCTCACTAAATCTCTCCGTTGACTCTACCTTCAACATGCTTTTTAAACCTGTATATCTGACCACTGTGATGGTCATTTCCCCATTATCCCCTTGTATTCCTTTTCAGCTGTCTGCCTGAAATGAGCTCTGTCGTTGTGAGAGCTGCAAGCCTCCACCATGGGTAGGACAAGGAGGCAATTACTGAATCCATGCTAACTAGCACTGGAATCCAACCCAGTGCTGTTGATTCTGTCTGAGCCACTTTGGCCATCCAGCCAATCTTCCTCTCAATGAAAACATTGTTGGGCGCAGAGTAGAACTGTGAGCCAATTATTGCATGTGTAGGTCTATGGTTGAGGGTGGGAGCACAATCATAAGCACCCGTGTGCGGGTCCCTCAGCACATGTGGGGAATGGGAGTATGGAGCTGTGGGTAAGGTAAGTGTAGGAACTCTGGATGAGGGTTGCTTGTCTGTGTGTGGGAAAGCTGCATGCATGTGAGTGTATCTGTGCTGTTCCACTGGAATTTGTGTTCAATGCTACTGAATGAATACAGACTAGGTTCTCTGATATTAAAGGATGCAGGAATTCAAGGTGCAAATTTGTGACTGTCAGGATTGGCCCTGACTCTGAGGTCCTGAGATTCGATAGCAAGCTGATCATTTCATTGTTTGATTGTGTTTAGCCTTTGAAAAAGGAAGAATTTGCATTTAGGTGTCACTTTTCACCACCAGCACAGTACCAGACTGGTATGGGTTTTCAATTGTTTCTGATGTGGAGGATACAGGACCGTTCTGTCAGATGTATATTAAAAGTCGCAGCAACTTCAACTAGATGCTGTGTTTCAATAAACTGCAGTTTTTCGTCATAGGATTCTGTCATGAATGGTAACTTGGCGTTGTAATAACAAATAATGTTTGAGTGTTGAAATGTGCCTTTCAGTTGGTGTAAAATGCTTTTATGTATTCAAAACTAAAGAAAATATTGTTTGGGATATCAACAGTAATACTCTGAAATGAATTAAATGCCCAGAGTTCTTTTTAAAAAAAAAAAAATTCCAACAGCTGTCACTTAGGAGGAGACAAAAGCAGACACCTGCTCATAGGCTACTTTGATAGGCAGGACATTTGCTGTAGTTTATATTTTTAAAGGAAGGCAGTCTTCTATTTTCACATTTCAGTAGTTTCTATTTAGATATCCTCAAGTTTGTTTTAACATCTGAGCCAATTATGAACGTTTGACTGTATTTGAAAAAATATAATCACTTATCGCAGCAAGTGTCTGTGCTTATACTTAAATTGATCATTTTAAGATGTTATTTCAAGGATTATCTGTCTCTTATAGTACAACAATAAGTTGCCATAAAGTCATAGCGACATACTGCATGGAAACAGACCCTTTGGTCCAACCAGTCCATGCTAACCATGCCCCCAAACTAAACTAGTCCCACCTGCCTGCACTTGGCTCACATCCCCCCCCCAAACTTTTCCTATTCATGAACTTATCCAAATGTCTTTTTAAATGTTGTTGTAAATGTATCTGCATCCACCACTTACTCTGGCAGTTCATTCCACACATGAACCACCCTGTATTTAAAAAAAAAAAGCTGTCCCCTGTGTCCTCTTTAAATCTTTTTCCTCCCACCTGAAAAACTTGCCCCCCTAAATCCCAAATTTTGAAACGTCCCCCCCCCAGCAGCCGACCATCCTAAAAGAAACACCCATGTTATTTACTTTATCTATGCCCATTCCTTCCAGAAAATTTGGCAGGAATTGCCTTTGCAGAGTCAAGCTCCTGAGGCGCACACCAGGCAATGCAGAGCACAGCGATAACCACATGGCATGAACAACTATTTTATGAGATAAAAGTTTGTCACCAACATCAACCCATCCTCGCTGAAGGAATCCCAACTGTCACAGTGGGCCAGATACTTCAGGGGTTGAGGAAAACAGGATTCTGGCCCTATTCTGGTTTCTGAAATGTTAAATCCTCCTATAAATGCCATTCCTGTATATCTTCCTCTCTGACAGGAGGTTGTGACGGGCTGAGTTTGAAAGATGTAATGCAATATGAGAAGAGGTGAGGATGCACACTTGGGCCAGTTTAGAAAGTCTGCCTTTGTTCTTGGAGATGTCATTATTCTTATTTACCTTCTAACCTCACTCTATACCTGCTCAACATCTCCTCACCCCCACCACCCTTCATCACTCTTGATACTTACCGTACCCCTCACACACTCCCCATGTATCAGTCATAGCCATTCACCCAGTTTCCACTGAGCAGGGCTCAGGATATCGGTGAAGTGGATTTTCTAACAACCTATTAGGGCTGTCATACAAATTCATTTCACACACTAAAAATGTGATTTTTTTTTTTTTTTTTTAGGGGAGACAATGGACCGGAATGGTCTATAATTCACTGGCTTAGGTTTTCTGTGACCCTTTTATTCATTCATGGATTGTGGGATTCACTGGCTGGGCCAGCATTGATTGCCCATCTCTATCTGCCCTTGACAAAGTGGTGGCAAACCACCTTGAACCGCTGCAGTTCATTTGGCATGGAAGCATTCACAGTGTTGCTAGGGAGAGAGTGCAAAGATTTTGACTGACACTGAAGTAATATATTTCCAAGTCAGAATGGTGAGGTGGCTTGGAGGGGAACTTGTAGATGAGGATTGTATGTGTCTGTTACCCTTGTCTTTCCAGATAGTAGTGATCATGGATTTGGAAGGTACTGCCTAAGGAAAATTCTGCAGTGCATTTTGTGGATTGTACACTTTGCTACTGTGCTTCAGAGCTAGAGGGAATGAATATTTCTTTATGTTGTGCCAATGAAATGGACTACTTTGTCCTGGAAGGTATCAAGCTTCTTGAGTGTTGTTGCAGCTGAACTCATTCAAACAAGTGGGGAGTATTTCATTTCACTGATGACTTGTGTCTTGTCGATGGTGGATAAGCCTGGGGAAATCAGGAGAGGAGTTACTTGCTGCAGGATTTCTAGTCTCTGACTTGCTCTTGTAGCAACAGTACTTGCAGGGATATTCCAGTTTGTTCCTGGTCAGTAGGAACTCCAAAAATATTGGTAGTGGGATTTTGTGTTGGCTAGGCTTGTCTATTCTGACATGCTTCCAAACAGTCAGTCTGTAGAGATCACGGCATTAACTGACTATGTCCCATTTGTCAGTGTACATATGTGTCCTCCTTACCTTGCATGCAGGTGCCCTTTTAACAGAGCTATGGACGTCCAGAAAACAATTACCAAGTGGCCAGTCGGGCATGCAAAAGGTCCATTGGTTTATTGTCGTCATCCATCTGATGAATATGTTTATGCCTGCAGACATTGTTGGCTTAGCAATTTGTGGCACTGATGGAGTTAGTGTACTTTTGGATCTAGACTTGTTCACTTTGTCCCACCAAGAGATGACAGGAATGTGTCAGACAGTGAAGATCAAATTATTCAGAATTTTCTCCTACCTAGTATGGATTATCATGAACCTCATCATAGAACATAGAACAGTACAGCACAGTACAGGCCCTTTGGCCCATGATGTGCCGAGCTATTATCCTACTCGAAGATCAAACTACCCTGCATACCCTACATTTTACTATCATCCATGTGCCTATCCAGGAGTTAGTTAAGTGTCCTCAACGTATCTGACTCCAGTACCACTGCCAGCAGCGCATTCCCCGCACCTCACTGTAAATGAGTGCAGTGAGGATCCAAGCTTGTAAACTGTTTGTTCTGAGTTAGATTACTGTAGTTCCACACTCTCTCTTATGTTGGATATAACAGCTGCAGCCTTTGCAATGTGTGTGTTGATTTCAGCATCAAGTAGCTGATTACTGATGAATGTGCAGTTTAGATACATGAAGCTACCAATGCCTTACCAAGTCACGTTGTAAATGCTGACAAAAGATATGTTGTTGTCCTAAATCATGGTCAAACCACAAACTCTTCTACAGGCATGAGCCTGTCCACTTGCAGCTGCAGGTATTCTGTGGGTTGGCATGTTAATGTAATATCATCAGCAAGCAGCAATTCTGATGAAAACTTTGTGCAACCTTATCTTTGATCTCAGATGAGCAAGGCAGAACAGCTTCCTATCAGTGCTGGAGTGTAAGTTGATGCTCTCGATAGATTGCCTGAAGACATTTAATAGCAGCAAAGAAGAAAATATAGTTATGAATATTGGTGCCAGAACTTTAACCCTGTTTTGACCTCACTATGAATCTCGAGTGTTCCAATGTTGTGTCGCCACAGCTGATCCTTTCTGTCATGTTGTCATGTGAAGAGGAGGTCACATTGCCCTACTCCAGTAGACTACCAATTTTCTTTAACATTTTAAATAAATCATCTCAATACACTTGATTGAATACCTGGTTGAGATCAACAGAGACAATGTGTAGTGGTCTCTTTTGTTCATGGCTTTTCCCTTGTAGTTGCTGATCTGAGAGATCATATCAATTATAGATTTTCCAGTTCTGAAAGGGATAAGCTGTGAATATTAGGAGTAAATCTGAGTGCAATTAAATATGTTTTGTGGATGTAAAGGTGTAGAAATGTCCAGTTCACCAAAACTTGTGTCAGAGTCATGGGCTGGTTGTGGTGAAATAGATAAATAGCATTAATGTGCATGTGGAAATAACACCATGATTATTGATAAGTAGGGTCATATTCCCACAAAGTTATAATGTAGAAAACAGATCAGGACATTATGGCAGCGCAGATTCAGTTATTCTGCAAAGTCTGTACATGACTGTAAATAGCTTGCGAAATAAAACCTGTTAGATTTACAACTTCACTTCAAAGACTGTGACAATCGGAGACCTGACTAAAGTTGAATGGATATGAAATATTCCAATTGCGTGTGTGTGTTTATGTGGTGGGCTTGGTGGGGAATAACAAACTCATGAAAAGAAGAAATTACTTCAGTCAAAAGGATTTTACTGAGTAATTGGATGGTGGAACAGTATGGGAAGTAGTTATTATCTTTTCCTTGACTTCTGGGCCTGAAGGCAGGACTATGGTATTTGACTGTCAAACCAGAGTAAAGATCTATAATTTCTACTTTATGTAGGAAGCGGTACTGAATTACCTAACCTGAAACTGGGATCGAACCCTATGTTCTTGGCAATAACCTGATCATTTCACAATCTGTCTAGCCAACTAGGCAAGCCATCATCCATGGGAAGAGATAAGGAGCATCAAAGGATGCGAGATGGGTAGATGTTACATACACACCTACTGATAATATTGATGTAGTGGAAGAGTAAGCATAAGATCTAATGAAGTATGTTGTAATATAGTGTAGCTCTAATGGGAAATTTTAATTTGCACATAGACTAAGAGAAGCAGACCACCTCAAATAGAGAAGGCAATTTTTAGAATGTGTTCACATGGTGTTTTGTAACAGTATGTTTTAGAACCAACAAAGGAACAAACTGTACTAGGCTTAATGATAATTAGTGAACCAGAATAAGTTAATAACTTGACAGTAAGTGAGCATATTGCAAATTGTGATCATATGATTGTATTTACCTTTTAGGTTAGGGAAAAAGAAGGGCAAGTCCTAAACCAAGGTGTTAAATTTATTTTTCTTATTCATAGAATCCCTACAGTGTAGAAACAGGCCCTTCAGCTCAACAAGCCCGCACTGACCGTCAGAGCATCCCACCTCGACCCATCCCCTACAACCCACCTAATCTACACATCCCTGAACAATACGGGCAATTTAGTGTAGCCAATCCACTTAGCCTGCACATCTTTGTTCTGTGGGAGGAAACCCAAGCAGATACGGAGAGAATGTGCAAACTCCACAAAGACAGTTGCCTGAGGGTGGAATCGATCTTGAATCCCCACTGCTGTGAGGCAGCAGTGCTAACCACTGAGCCACCGTGCCAGCCCTTAGTAATTTATTTAAACAAAATAAATTACAAAGGGATGAGAAACAACTGACCACAGTAAACTGGTTTGAACTGTTAATTGATAACCCTACAGGCAAACCAGGGGAAGTATTTCAAGAGGTTTTTGAAACAAGCATAAATGCAAAGTAATGACCACTATGCTGGAGTTGTTTACTCAAACACCTCAAAACCACAGGTTGAACTCCCTCTCCAGGGGTTTGAGAGCAGAAATCGAGACTGATACCGTGGTGCAGTATGATGACTCATTGCACTGTTAGATGTGCGATCTTTCAGCTGAGATGCTAAATCCAGGTAACCGTCAGCCTGTTTGGGTATATGCAAGAGACCACACACCACTATTTTGAAAAATTAGAGGAGTTAGCGATGGTGTTTTGGTCAATGCTCGTCCCTCACTGATTTTAAAACAATATATGTACTTTGCTATTCTCACATTCATAAAATGTTTGTAGTATACAAGTATTAGTCTGTGATGCTGACACAAGCAGGAAGTGGAAATGCAACAAACTGAGCAAAGAAAGCCCCACAGGGAGATGGAAGTATGACCTGTAGTCAGTGTTGCTGGGAAGCAATCAGGGCAGAGTGCTTCCAGTTGGCATCACAGTGGTGACTAGAAAGAGTGGCAAAATCATAAATTGCTGGAAAAATTCGACAGGTCTGATAGCATCTGTGCAGAGAAAGTAGAGTTAACATTTCAGGTCCAGTTACCCTACTTCAGAACCAGTTCTGAAGTTTTTCCAACAATTTATGATTTTATTTGATTTTGAGTATCCACAGTTCTTTGGGTTTTTTGGGGTTTCTGGAAAGAGTGGCCTTCAGTCAGTTATTGTTGGAAAAATACAACTAAAACAAAGTTCTGTAGGTTCACTGACTCTTACTGGAAGGATTTGAAGGCAGGAAAGGATAGGAGATTGTGACTGCAAGTGGGGCAGGTAAGGGGACCCAGAAGACAGGAGCATAGGAGTGTCAGCCTCTGCAATTTTTTAACATGCTTGACGTTCTCTCATCCTCTTTGTAAGGGAGTGAAGGTTGTTGGATAGATCGGATAAATTACCGTGGCACTGTCTTGTAGGAAGCTATTCAAGTCGGGGATACCAAAGGAATGTAGTGGAAATAGGGAACGACTGGGGTCTGTTATGCTGCAGTGGTAATATCCCTGCCTCTAAGCTAGGATGCATGGGTTCAGGTCCCACTTGCTCCAGAGGTGTATCATAACAGGTTGATTTGAAATTATCTCCTTAAGTCCTGACTTTACATGTAAAAGAAGGGAAAGGGGTGAAACATGATGAAAAAGAAAGATGAAAATCAATAAAGCAGACCCAGGGGCTCTACTGTGGTAGTGTCACTGAGCCAGGAGGCCTGGCTTCAAGTCCCACCTTTGGAGCTGTATAATGACGACATCTCTGAACGGCGTGATTTGAAAAATATAGAGCAGACCCAGAGAGCTCTTGTTACTACAACTGTGCCACATCACTGAACAGCTAAATTAGAAAATAGCTATGCAGCAGACTCAGCCCCTTCGCATTCTCTCTGCCTCTCCCTCACATCCAGCCGACCTATCCCTCATATTTGATGGTAAGCATTGCACTTAATGGACTTCGCGTGTAAATATCTAATTGGCTGCATTGGTCATTTACTGGAGGTGGTTAGGTGTTATAAACAAAAAAAGAATGGTGATGGGCGGAAACTGGTTGTGAGAGAGAGCACTTTGGGATATAGAAAAATAATCAGGCCTAAGGACGGGCTGTTGTGGTACAGTAATAGAGTCCCTACCTCTGGACGAAGAGGTCAGTGTTTAGTTCCATCTGATCAGCTTTGTTGTGGCATTTATGAACAGATAGAGTAGAAAATTTCTTGGAAGAAACTGGTAATGAGTGCAGTTTATTGTGCTTGTTTTCTAGTGGTACAGCGGTCATGTTTCTATCTCAGAGACAGGAGGTCTGAGTTCAAGTCCCATCTGCTTCCGAGGTGGATAATAACATCTCTGAACTGGATTGATTAGAACATAACTCCATGTGGAAACTGGCGGTCTCTTGTGGAGTTGAAAAGGTTTAAAATAAATATAACACGGGGAGGAGTTCTTCTGGTGCAGTGGTATTATCACTGCCTTTGAGCCAAGAGCCCCATGTTCAAGTCCCACCTGCTCTGGAGATGCCCAATAACATCTCCATAACAAGCTCTTAAATAGAAAAGTCCCATAAAGCAGACCAAGCCCCTTCCAACTCCATTTTGATTTAGCTCCTTCCCACCCTCCCTCACCTTTTTTAATGGCTTGCATTGCCCCTTAATGCACTTTGCATGTATTCAGCTGAAAATTCAGGTGATGTGCTAGTAGTGGTTCATAGAAGGACCAAAAAAAAACTGATGATTTATTGATGAGGGAAAAAATAATTCAGTTGTTTGTGATAGCACAGACCCAGGGTGTTTACAGAGCTGTTTCTCTCTGTATATCTCTCCTTCAATTCCTCCCACTTCCTACAGACAAAGCGGGTGGCCGTGGGTACCCGCATGGGCCAAAGCTATGCCTGCCTCTTTGTAGGATACGTGGAACAATCCCTCTTCTGAAGCTACACTGGCCCTATCCCCCACCTCTTGCATTTCTGAAGAAGGGTCTAGATTCGAAACGTCAGCTTTTCTGCTCCTCTGATGCTGCTTGGCCCGCTGTGTTCATCCAGCTCTACACCTTGTTAGCTCTGTATATCTTGGGCTGTGACTTGCTTATGAATGCCACATGCAGTGGCCCTATTTTGATGTTCAACAGTAAGTGCCAGGCTTCCTGAATTATTAAAATTCAAAAGGAGGGAAAAATCAGAGTACGAGAGAAGTTATCAAAAAATAGTAAAACAGATAGTAGTTAACATTTCTTCAGATATTTGAAAAGTTAATGAAGTAAGTCTTGGTCCTATAGAACCACTTCTGGAGAATCAGTAATGGAGGATAAAGTGATGACAGACAAATTGAACAGAGATTATGCATCAGTTTTCCCTAGAGAGGATGCAAGTAACGTGCTGGAAAAAGCTGTCAATCGGGAATTGAAAGGAAGGGAGAAACCCAAGAAAATTACAGTTACCAGAGAAGTAATACCAAATGAATTGTTGGAACTGCAAGTTGACAAGTCTCCAGGTCTCGATGGATTTCATCCTCTGGTCTTTTTTTAAAAAAAGTATTAAAAATGTTGATGCATTGGTTTTGATTTTCCAAAACTCATGAGATTCCGAGAGAGAGTTCTTTTAGTTTGGGTCCAGAGGAGTTACCGTGACTCACTCCCTAGACTCTAATTGTACAGATCCACAGACCAGCCTAAGTAGCTGAATGAAAGGAACCAAATTCCAGGAGATTGATAGCATATGATGCCCTTGACATGCTGTGCCAGGACCCCTTAACTGAACGTTGTCTCCCTTGGCCTGACTGAGGACTATGTCCTACAAACGTTGAGACGTGGCCATTTGGTGAATTGTGTGCAGCATATTCACTGTGAATGTTGCTGCCACATACTGCAGGTGTGAGATTGAAATAGCATGGTGCTGTACAGAAACATGTCCACTCCCTTGAATGATCACTGACATCGATTATAACCTGCCTGACAGAGTATGGAGAGCCTTTAGGCTCTGGCTGAGGGGGCAAAGTGCAAAGGAAAAGGCAAAGCAGAGATGTTGTAAGCATCCAAAGTGAGCAAATGCTAAGAAAGGAGTCCTGAGCAGCTTGATTCTTACACAGTAGTAAATTGACAATATTCTCTTGTATTTCCAATGGAGTGTCAGCTCTGCCGCCCATACGTCCTGAGGCACGTTTCTTTTTGGCTCCCTAATTGTATAGGGAAGGATAACTCCTGACTGGTGGGACTTGACCTGGTTCATGGCTGGGCTTTAAAAATGGTTATATGCTAGAAATCCAAAAAGTGTTCTGGCAATGGCAAGTATACGTCTGCCTCTGGCAGGAGGAAAGATAGGCTGAGAAGGGCACTGTAGAGGTGTGATGAATAGCTAATCGGGTGAGCTGCTGAGAATAGTATGAGGACACTTATTGAGGCTCACGGACAGAAGCTGTTCGAGAAACATGTCATAATTGACCCTGTCTATTTCTGGTAAATACAGCCGATAACGTTCAGACCTTGTAATATTCTGCATGTTTGTCAAGTAGTTTTGAAAAGAATTAAAAGCAGAAATGTTGGAAAACACTCAACAAATCATGTAGTTTCTGTGGAGAGTGAAACTGAATTCAGTTTTCAAATTAATTTTCACTGGAGTGTGTGGTAAGCTTTAGTTTTAAAAGGTGAACATATGACGGTTCTTATGAAGGAGAGGAACTTGACACTGTGTATAAGTCAGTTCGTCAGAAGTTGTAAAAATGAAAAATAATTTTTGTATTATTTTTGACAAATCATCAATGCATCACAATGTTAAAATTTCATGTTTAGTGATAGGAAATGGACAGTCCATCCAAGACACAACTCAAGATTAAATATGCTGATGGAATATTTCACACATAACCATGTTGCTATTAGCTCTGTTGTAGTCCAAACGTAGTTAGTTACAAACCAGCAGTAATCGATAGCTGGCTGCTTATAGCAATAATCATGTGGAACAGGCAAGTTTGGGATCTGGTAGCAGATCAAACCATGAGTTCAAAGACCCTTGTATCCAATGAATGTTTTTATCTTGGGTATATTTTTGTGTATTAGTTGCATTTGTGTACACAGTCAGTTTGGAGACTGTGACTGAACCTATGTTCCAGTGTTTTTCAAGATGTTTTAAATTGTGAATCCAAAGCTGACAAGCAGCAAGGCTGCCGTCATAAGAAATGATTATAGATGACACAAGTCAGGGACCCTGTTGTGACATACCAATAGCTAAATTTATCAAGGAGCCTATTTTCAAACCAGAGTTTTAAATTATGTTAAGGCAAGAGATGTGACTATGTTTGATATTATGAGAAGAATAAGTAAAAATTTAAGGTTACTGTAGATTTAGCCACATTTAATGGTATTTATTTACTTGTTTTATTAATTTTTTTAAAAATCTGCAGTAGTTAGAACCTGAGCTATAATCTGAGGAGTGAAGGATATGTTATATCCAATTAGCCAAAATACAAGGAGAAGCGTTATCTTGACCCTGGGGTTATTGGATTCACCTAGACACTGAGCAAGTAAAGGCACATTACTAGGCATAGATAGTAAGGAGTATTATAAGTCGGAATCTTCTGTAAGTTTGGGGGAGAGATGAATGTAAGAGCTCAAACATGTTAGGCTTATTACCTGGAAATATTTTCAAGTGCAGACCAAAAGATTCAACTTGTGATTAATGATAGAAAGTGACTAAAGTTTGTTTCTTCTGTGAAACTATTGACTGTACTTTATAGGTGATTTGAACTGTTGAAGCAAGACCAGTCAATAACGTGCAGTAGTCTCAGTAGGTTGTTTCTTCAAACTCATTTCTCACTGTTAGTTTTTCCCTTTCACAAATTATGATGATTACTTTGAATGAATTCCTTTTAATATGAACTGTCAATTGAGTCTCCCTCAGATAAGATTTGTCTTTTTTAAACCAGAGTTGAAGTGAAAACAAAAAAGAAAATGCTGCAACTATTCTGCATTCAGGCAGCATTGATAGAAAGACAAATATAGGATAAAAGAAGGGAGAGATTGAATAACAGAAGAATCAGCTTTAGAGAGTCAAGTGGATAGCTGCTGGCAAAAATAAGAACCAGAGATATACCTAGAGCAGCTTTGCTGTTGTTTGACAGCAAAATCTAATGAAACCAGAAACATGCAAAGTAAAAGAGCAAAATAGGAACCAGAGATAATGAACCCAAATTATCTGGCCATCTGTATCTGTTCTTACAGATGTTAGGTGGTCTCATTATGAGCTTGGCTGAGCTTCAAGAGTCATTAATGGATCAGCCAATCAGGTTGAAATTGAGCATTAGCTTTGATTGACTTCCTAGAGGTTATATTAAATTATTACTACTTTGATCTGCTTTTTCATTGTGTTCATTTGGACAAGGGTCAGATGTGTGAAATAAGGTAAAGCTTCTCTCATTGCAACTATGAACAGCTCTCTCTGGTTGATATATGTGTAGGAGGAAACATCAGTTTATCTCAAAGCTATTTTTTAATGGGTGTTTTTTGCATGATTGATTCAAGATTTTCCACTGTTCGTTGGCTCATAAGTTCTGTGTCTATTATACCCATTCGGTAACTAGGCATAAATGATACACCAAGCATGCAGTGAGGAAGGCATACGGAAGGGGCATTGGAATGGATAGAGGGTGAAAGAATGCATGGCCAAGAAGGCCAAGCAGCCTTTTATGCAGTTGGATCAAAGTCCTAGCAAATTGAGGCAGGTCTTCTCATCAGTAAGCGCATGCACTGTCTGCAGATATGTTGGAATTGATTACACCACACTTCTGCCTTCCTGAAATGCTTATATCATCCATGTCAAGCCTCTCAGTATTCTGCATATCAATTAAAATTAAGTCATTACACTTTTAAGGTCTGATCTCTTGAATGATTGAAACCAATTGCAGTTTTGTTCAATTTTATCTTCTTATTTTTACAGAATTTGTACAGTTTTCTGGCCCAACCAAATGCTCTTGTTCACCTTGATTTGTCAAACACGGACTGTGCGTTAGATATGGTATGTACTCAAGTTTCATGTGATTGATCTTTGCTATTTTAACTTGATAATGTTAATGATTAAGGGAAATTTTCTCACCCAGAGGGTTGTAGAGATCCGGAACTCATTTTGTGAAATGGAGCTAGAAACAGACACCCTCATCACATTGAACAAATACCTAGAATTGCCCTTGTTGTGCTGTGACCAGCAAAGCAATGGAAAGTGAGATGAGGCTGCATGCTTATTTGTTGTCTACTGCAGATATATCACACTGAATTGCCTTCTCTTCTATTCATGCTGTGAGTGTGAATGTTCTGTCCTTTCAGCTTACTGAGTCTATGGAATTGCTAATGATAAGCAAATAAGGAAAATCGGAATAAAAACCGAAAGAACTGCGGATGATGTAAATCAGGAACAAAAACAGAGTTTCCTGCATAAGCTCAGCAGGTCTGGCAGCAACTGTGAAGAAAACAATGGAGTTAACATTTTGGGTCCGGTGATCCTTCCTCAGAACTCAGGAATATTGGAACATGGCTTTCAGAATTAGTTACTGTTTTGAAGTTCTGATTTTACCTAGATAAAATATGGGCCAAAAGTCTATTTAATTCCAACGAATTCTCTCTTTTTCTAAATCCTTCTCACCCCTGTGTAGGAAAAAGTGAACACCGGCCAGGATAGGGGCTAAGGTGGGTTGGTTTGGGGTTTGTGAAATTGCATGTCATGACCAGTGTACACCATGCCTGTTGCCAATTCATCTCAACTGGTATTTTGCTAGTGATAGAGTACATATCAGGCTCCATGCCCACCTTTTAGGCCAGTTGAGGCCCTTGAGTGAATAATTCACATCCTCCTTTTGGTAACTGTTGGCAATTTGCCAATGATGTATCATGCCTAAACGATGTGTCAAGGCCACCAGATAAATCATATGCATAACACACGACCCATTATTGCAACACAGACTTGCACAACCTCACGTTCTGAATGCGGCTACCCAACCCTCTTTCTCACCTTAGCACAGCTGTCCTGATATGTCTTAGAATCTAGCCTCTATTACCCTTCTCTGCGTTGGGAAATAATTCTGCACTGATAAATAGCCACGCTGGCAGTGATGCTGCTGAGACTGGAACGCTGGTAGCCATCTAATTAGCCAGCAGTTCTGGTAGGTGAGACATTCTCCCATTTGGGGTGGAATCTGTGACAGTTAACATCCTAATTACCATAAAATCTGGGGTTGACTTCTTGGCTATCTGGCCTGGCGGCCACAACACTGGCTCAGCCATCCCTTGGAGAAGTAGAGCAATGCTATCTAAAATTTCAGCTGTAGTTTTGGAAAAATTTCTTCATTCTCAAAGGGCTTTTGGTTGATTTGCATTCCTGTAGAGCTCTTTAGAATATCTTACCACATTAATGGTGGTATCATCGCAAGTTGTTAATATATGAATATGAAACAGCGATACAATTGACATGTAATTTATAACAACATCATGAAATTTACCAGTGTACAGCCTTTCTTAATCCATGTACAGTTTTGCTTTTCTTTTAGTCTCTGTCTCTCTCTCTGTCTGTCTCTCGTTCCCGCTCCCCCTCTCTCTGTCTCTCTCTCCCGCTCCCTCGCTCTCGTGCTCTTTACAGTTAAGTACACCGTATCCTCTGATTACAGTCCCTTCCTACATTTCACATTTTTGATCTGTGTTCACTTGTTAGTTCTATTTTAAGGCTCCATCTTGTATTTATTTCTGTAGCTACAGGTGGCATAGAGAGAGACACCATTGGTGATGTCCAGATGGGAGAAAGTGCATTGATGTCTAAATTAGTAACTAGGCAAGACTGCCATTTAAGGACCTTGAGTGACTGGGCGTGAGGAGGATCCATCTTTATGGATTTGAAATTACAGGATCTGTGATTTGACTGAAGTACATTCGTATAGCGTATGCATCAGGGCTTTCACTAACTAGATGTTTGGCTGGACACTAATCTGCCCACCAATTTGATTGATTTGACTTATTATCACATGTACCTAAGTACAGTGAAAACCTCGTTTGCGAGCACTACAGCAATGACAAACAGGTCACAGGATGATGAAAAACATTTGGACAGGACATGTTCTATGCAAGATCAACCTTTAACGGGATCAGCTTTATTTGAAGTTAGAGAGTCCAATCATCAGTCTAATAATGGCAGGGAAGAAGCTGTTATTGAACCTGCTGGTGTGCATTCAAGCCTCTGTATCTTCTGCCTGAGGGAATAGTTTGTTGGAGAGCATTACCAGGGTGGGATGGGATTTGATGATGGCAGCCTTTCCACAAGATGTGTATTTGGAGACCATGGATGGGAGATTGGCCTCTGATGGCCTGGGCTGTGCACACAACCTCCTGTAGTTTCTTACGGTCCTCAGCAGAACAGTTGCTGTACCAGGCCACATGTGCCCAGACAGTGTGCTTTCTGTGGTGCATCTGTAAAAGTTGGTGAAGGTCCATAAGTACATGCCAAGTTTCCTGAGCTGCCTGAAGAGGATGAGGCTTTGTCATGCCTTCTTGACTGTCACATCTACATGGGAAGCCCAGGACAGCTTGTCGGATATGGTCACTCCTAAGAACTTGACCCTCTTAACACACTCAACCTCTGCTCCGTTGATGTAGAAGGGGATGTGTTCTCCACCTTTCTGGAGTCAATGATCAGTTCTTTGGTTTTGCCAACATTGAGAGAGATGTTATTATCATTGCACCTCATCACCAAGCCCTCTATCTCCTTTCTGTGTTCTGACTCATCGTTGTTTGATATCTGTCTTACCATGGTGGTGTCGTCAGCAAACTTGTAGATGGCATTTGTTCAGAATTTGGCAGTGCAGTCATGGGTGAACAGGGGGTACAGTGGGGGCTGAGATTACATCCTTGGGTGGCTCCAGTATTGTGTTACCATGGAGGAAGTGCAGTTGTCAATCTTTACTGATTGCGGTCTATGGATTAGGAAGCCGAGGATCCAGTTGCAGAGGGTAGAACTGCGATCTAGGTCTGAGTTTTGAGATCAGTCTCTAGTTACCTTAGAGTAAGCAGCCAAATGCCCTTTTAATGAAGGTATACAAACTTGATAGCCTTGGAAAACCCACCATCCATTAATAGCTGAACATATTCTGCAATTTGAGGACTAGATGCTAGAGCCTTTAATGAAGGACCAACTGCAGTTGCGCTCATAGTATTCTTACCTCCCTGTGCTCCAGAGTAAATCAATGTTTTATTGTAATATGACATCAAATCTTAGTGAAATCCTGTTTAGCACAAGGTCTCATTGGACATTTCTTTTGTTCTGCTGAAATGCCTAACTGATTTCATGGTTTTTGGCACCTTTGCATTATTTCGCCTGTTTAAAGGGAGTTAAATCCATGGGAAATTGTACTCGAAAAGACTACAGTGAGGGTTCACAGGCAGTGCCTGTATACCCATCAGAATTGCCTGATGGAAAATCATAGGCTGTGTACCAGCAATTTCTGACCATTATTCTCTGTCAGTGCTACTCCCTGCTGAAAGCCCAGAGGGTGGAATTTATTCCGTTGTTAGGAGCTATTCATGGTAGTGTAGCCTAAAGTATAAACACTTTAGGAAGGAATGGAACATGTACTTTTTTTTGCACTTTTGTCAACAGCAGATTGGTTTCTCAGTAGATATGAAAGTCATGCAAGCTGAAGATTGAATCCAGGTGAACAGGACTTTTTATGTTGATTGTGCTATATATTACAATAAAAACAGAAAAATATTTGAAATTATTAGGTCTGGCAACACCTGCAGAGAAGGAAAGAAGAAGTTAACATTTTCTGTTTAATAACCTGTAACCAGATCTGTTGAGTATTTCCAAAATTTTTCTTTATTTCAAATTCATGACCTTTTGCTTTTCAGTGTAATCGTGCAAGTTGTATACTGTTAAAATAGAAGTCTCCATTCATTCCAACTTCTTTTTTTTTCCCTTTCAACCATGTTGGATCTATAAGCACTATTACTCCGTTATTCTCAGCTTGAAGGTTGACACATTGAGCTCTCTTCTTGAACTTGCAGGCCCTGTGTTAGACCCAAAAGCTCTCAGGGAGAGAATTCCAGGATTGCATTTGACCACTTAAAGACCTCAGTTGACCCAAGGGTGGATGAAGTGATGGATGCCCCCCCCCCACCACATTTGTAATTGTGAAGGTGACAAGGGCTGTAGATTTGACTTTAACAATAAGGCTCGAAGTTTATTTACCCTAAAACGAAGATAAGAGAATAAAACTAGGCTATTTACTTATGACGCAATTGTTAAGATTTCAAAACACCTAAATAAAATCCAATCTATCTCAAAGCAATACTTTCCAGTACTCAACTATCAGAGATTTCCCTATCACATCGACAGGTTTGCCTTACCGGTTTGGTCTTGAACATTTTATAGCCTTTTCCTTTTTGAAAAAGTGACTAAGAAGATAAAACAGTGGTGGTAGACGTTGTCTACACGGACTTTAGCAAGGCCTTCGACACGGTTCCGCATGGTAGACTGGTTAGATCAGTTTAATCGAGGGAGGGCTAGCCAATTGGATACAAAATTGGCATGATGGTAGGAGACCAAAGGGTAGTGGTGACGGAGTTGAGGCCCATGACCAGTGGTGTGTGACAAGGATTGGTGCTGAGTCCATTGTTGTTCATCATTTATGTAAATGGTTTGGATGAGAATATAGGAGGCATGATTAGTAAGTTTATGAATGACAGCAAAATTGGTAGTATAGTGGACAGTGAAGAAGGTTAAACACTGAAAGAATGCGGATGCTGCAAATCAGGGACAAAAAGAGAAATTGCTGGAAAAGCTCAGGGGTCTGGCAGCATCTGTAGAGAGAAATCAGAGTTAGTGTCTCAGTTCGAGTGACCCGTCCTCAGAACTGCAGAAGAAGGTAATCTGGGAGTACAGCAGGATCTTGATCAACTGGGCCAGTGGGTGAGGAATGGCAGATCGAGTTTATTTCCGATAAATGCAAGGTGTTGCATTTTTGCAAGACAAACCAGACCAGTATTTACACAGTTAATGCTAGGGCCTTAGAGAGTGTTGTCGAGCAGAGAGACCTAGGGCTACAGGTACATAGTTCCTTGAAAGTGGCTTCACAGGAAGATAGGGTGGTGAAGATGGTGTTTGGCACACTTGCCTTCATCAGAGCATTGAATACAGGGTTTGGGATGTCATGTTACTGCTGTACATAGCACTGGTAAGGCCACATTTGGAGTACTGCGTACAATTCTGATCCCTCTGTTGCAGAAAGGATGTTATTAAACTGGAAAGGGTGCATAAACAGTCTAAGATATTACCGAGACTGGAAGGTTTGAGTTATAAGGAGAGCTGGATAGGCTGGGACTTTTTTTCCTTGGAGTGTAGCAGGGTGTGACCCGATAGAGATTAAAATTATGAGGGGGCATAGCAAAGGTCTTTTCCCCAGGGTAGGGGAGTCAGAAACTGAAGTGCATGGGTTTAAGGTGAGAGGAAACATTTAGTACGGACCTGAAAGGCAACTTTTTGATGCAGAGGATGATGCATACATGGAACAAGCTGCCAGAGGAAGTAGTGGGGGCGGATACAATTACAACATTTAAAAGGCATCTGGATGGGTACATTGATAGGAAGGGTTTAAAGAGATATGAGTCAATGCAGGAAAATGGGACATGTTCAGTTTAGGATATCTGGCTGGCATGAGCAAGTTGGCAAAAGGAGCTGTTTCCCTGCTGTATGACTCTGTGACTCTCGTCACATGACTGAGTTTAAACTTCATTTGCTTCACATAACCACCGCAGGTTTCAAATCAATTGCTTTTGGTCTGGAATTTTCATACTAAATCCCTTACATGAAAGTAACCTATTTTCTGACTGTTCTGAACTAACTCCTTTCTCCAGGTGAAACTGTTCTTGCATCTAAACTCAACTAAATCTTCTGAAACCAAAAATTTTTAATCTATGGGTTTTACTCCTAAGCAACAAAAATTGAGTCTTTTAAAACCAAAGTGAGCTAAAATGTTTGAAGAAATAAGCATTGAAAACATTACTGCTGCAAACAAATACCCATTATCACTCTAGTGGCTGTTCTGCCTCACGTGCAGGTTTAAAAAATTATGGCTGTAGAAAGACTGACAAGTTCATTTTTAAATCACCTCGCACACATGGACAAAAACCTACTTGCCACTGGTTCAAAATTCAAACTCAATAAAAAGTAATATATAATTTACTTTAGAGATAACAGACTTTGCATCATAAAGCTGTGATTGACTCTGCTTCCACCATACTATTGGGTAGTGCTTTCCATATCCCAACTACTCCTCAAGCTTTCCTTCTGTTGCCTTCACTACTTTTGCTATTCATTGCAGTAGTTCCTCAGGATAGTGTTGTAAGCCCAACTTTCAGTGCTTTGTCAAAAACCTTCCCTTTATCATAAGATAAGAAATGGGAATATTCGCTGATGATTACAGAGTTCTCAGCACCATTCAAATCTCCTCAGATACTGAAGTAGCCTGTATCCAAATGTACTGGATGGACAGTTTTGGGCTGAAAGATGGCAAGTAGCATTCACACGATAGACATGCCAGGCAATGACCATCTCCTGCAAGAGAAAATCTAATCCTAACCCTTTTGACATTCAGTGGCATCAACATCAATGAATCCTCCACTGCTGACATCTTTGGGGGTTACAATTTACCAGAAACTGAACTACACTAGCTATATACATAAATTGGCTATAACATCAAGTCGGAATCTTGGAATGCTGCAGCGGGTAACTCTTCACATGAATGCCCAGATCTATCCATAATCTATCAGACAGAAGCCAGGAGTGTGGCAGAATTCCCCTTCCTTCGGAACTCCCTTCCTAACAACCCAGTAGATATGTGTACTCCTGAAGGATTGCAGCAGTTTAAGAAGGCCACTATCATCATCTCATAGTAATTACAGTTTAATGCTGAATTTGCCCACATCGCATGAATGAATGAAATGGACCTTATATTCTGTTTTTTGGGTCTTGACGCTGCTATAATTGGAACAGTTTTTCATGATCTATTCTGTCAAAGTCCCTCATTCTTGTTATTTTCAATATGTACCTCCTTGTCTCAATCACCTCATCAAAAGAGAAAATATCCAGTTTTGCAATTCTTGCCCCTTCCCCCCCCCCCCCACCAACTGCTTCTTTCTCTTCGTCATTAAAGCCCCTTTGACTTTTGTCTGCATCTTTTTCTCATGCTTTCACTTCCTTCATTAAAGTACGGTGCAGATAATAATTGATACATTTTCCCCTTAAAATGAATAACTTCACAGCTTGCTGCATTAACTTGCACCTGCCACATGATTGCCCATTCTATCAACTGTACTGTCGACTTTAGGTCGGTCTTTAGCCTCCATACAGTTGACAGTATTTCCAAGTTTTTTTTTTGTCAACCACAAATTTCTAAATTGTGCCCATGCACCCAAATTAAAGTTATCA
This sequence comes from Ginglymostoma cirratum, assembly GCA_024137785.1. Taxonomy (NCBI): domain Eukaryota; kingdom Metazoa; phylum Chordata; class Chondrichthyes; order Orectolobiformes; family Ginglymostomatidae; genus Ginglymostoma; species Ginglymostoma cirratum. The sequence goes on from JAHRHZ010000030.1 coordinate 7,621,085, forward strand.
ATTTTTATCAATGCGGACCAATACCAGTCCTTGGAAATCTGGACTGTATATCTTCATCTGTCTGAAAAAAAGCCATTCATCACAGAGGTAGTAGGAACGGCCGATGCTGGAGAATCTGAGATAACACGGTGGGGAGCTGGATGAACACAGCAGGCCAAGCAGCGTCAGAGGAGCAGGAAAGCTGACGTTTCGGGTCAAGACCCTTCTTCAAGTTCACAGGCCTCGATTTCCTGTGATGCTGCCAAGTTTGTCTTCAATCTGCTGTTGTCGCTGTCAATTTCATTCCATGTTCTTCAGTTTTGCTTGCAACCAATTATGGGGCATGTTTTTAAGCACTCTTCGGAAATCTATGTACACCACATCTGCTAAGCCTCCTAAACAGACTGTTATTATGTCAAAAGACTGAATCAAATTAGTTAAACATGATTGTCTTTAACTGATTAGCTGAAGAGCATTAATCAAATGGAACCAAGAGTTGGCCATTCTACGCGTTCTTGTAATATCATACACCTACCTTGGGCCCTTCTCCCTAAAAGTCCTTTGCTGTGGAAAACCTTGCTAGATCCACTCTAATAAATTCCTTCCAAAGACCTCAGTCAAATCACTGTTTGACTTTCTGTTCTCCCTGGTTTACAAGCCTGGTTTATTTTAGCTGTCTTCACTATTTACTGTCTTTTTTCATAGCAACAGCCTGGGGAATCTGCTCTGCTTGGCTGTCAGTTAGTTCAGTTGGCTGAACTGCTGGTTTATAGTACACAGTGATGCCAATAGCATTGGTCCAATTTCTGTAAAAACTGAAGTGACCATGAAAGTCATACCTTCTTGACCTCGCTCCTTGCCTGAAACATGGTGACCCTCAGATTAAAACATCAGCAGTCATTTCTCTGTAATGAGAGAGCAGCCTGTGGTCCTCAGGGACTGTTATGACTTTTGCTATTATTTCTAAGGTGTAGTGTCCGGAATATTACCAAGTAATTCTGATATGATCTAACAAGTGCTTAGTTAGATTTCTGTTTCCTTTTTCATATTCTGGTTCACTTGTGATAAAGACTAATGTTGCATTAGCCTTCTTGTTTGTTTTATGTCCCAGACTAATGAATTTCAGTGGTCTGTATGTGGACTCCAAAATCTCTCTTCTAGATTTTCACTATTTGAAAATTACTGGAGCCATCCTTTTCTGTCCAAAATGGATGAACTCGTACCTTACTGACATCTAGCATGATTTTGCGCACTCGTTTAGTTTGTAAATGTCTCTGCAATTTTTTTTTTAAAACCATCTGCATTACATTTGCTTTAACACACTTGGATAAATGTTACCTAAATCAATACAGTTCAGCTTGGGGTCATTGAAAATATTTCAAACATTCCAGCAGAAGTCACGTTCGAGCTGGCTGTGCCCCTGCCCTACCACCTCTTATGACTGTAAGAGATTATATTTTTTGTTTGAAATGTGAACCGAACATGGAAAAAAAAAATGGGCCTGGCATTAAAAGGGGGAAAATACAAGGATATGTTTGCAGCTTTGCCTCATATGCACCAGTTAGCTCCAGTGTCAGTTTTGCGGACAGCATGCCCAGACAAAGTGGCATTTCCTTGTGTTCAGGGCATGTCTGTCCAGATTTTGATTGGCATCGGTTATGTGCTCCGGACAGTTCAGCGTAGTAAAATCCTTCTGATTAGTTTGGCTGTAGTTTAGCATAAACTCTGTAAAGGGGAATGAAAACATCAGAATACTGAGGGGTCCAGCTGCTTGCAACATCAACACCTATCTCTTTGTTCACTTGCAATGAAAATTTGCCTTCATTAACTCTGAAAACAGCAAGGGAAAAACTACTTTGAATTGCTAAAGAAAAATCCAAAAACCCAAAGGAAAAAGACCGTAAGTCCAACAAAACAAGCAGCAAATTAAAGACTGATCATTGCTGTGTGGATAATATCAAAACATCATCGAAGAATCAAAAGGAATGTGAAACCAACTAATTTAGTTTTGGCATTTTGAACTGGTGAAATAGAACTCAATACCTTTCTGAAGAAGGGTCCAGACCAGAAACATCAGCTTTCTTGTTCCTCTGATGCTGCTTGGCCTGCTGTGTTCATCCAGCCCTACACCTTGTTATGTCAATATTTGTGTTAGGTTTTTGTATGGCTGGGAATATTTAGAAGGGGTAAATTTGAAGTCATTTTGATGAGAAATCCTGTTATTTCATTCTTGTTTAACTTGAGAGTGTTAGAATAAATATCTACTTTTCACGTAACTAAATAAAATCTAGTATGGTTTGCTTTTATCTTGAGTAGCAGTCAGTCGGGGCAAATTAGGACTGTTAGTAGTTTCATTAAATCTTAAGGTTTGTTATAACGTTGGGAATTGTAGGGCTTGATTTCCAGTATACAACCTCAACAGGTCGTGAAAATGTTTAGGGGCTCTTCCAGGATAAATTGGAACAAGGACGGTATAAGTTTGGGTACAGTGTTGGTGTAAGTAATAGAGGATAAAGGGACAAGCACCAACTTTTGCAATAGAAATAAAATGACATTGGAAGTCGCAGAGTCCTTTCTGCAGATGGAATTTGGGAGGCACTAGCCTAATTGTATTAAAAACTGAAAGAACTGCAGATGCTGTAAATCAGGAACAAAAACAGAAGTTGTTGGAAGCTCAGCAGGTCTGGCAGCATCCCTGATGAAAAATTCATTGTTAATGTTTCAGGTCTGGTGACCCTTCCTCAGAACTGATGGTAGCTGGGAAATCGTTGGTTTATAAGCTGAAAATAGGGAGGGGGTTGGGGTAGAGAGTAAACAATAGGATAAGGGACAGAGCCTGAAGAGGAAAGAGCAGTTGGATAGACAAAGGAGTTGATAACGATCTGGCTAGGAGCGTGAATAGCTGTTAATGGGGACTGTTAGTGACAAACAATAGGTATTGTGTAATGGCAGGCGATGTGATAGCGAGGCCTGGTGTGTGGGATAGGGGGCTAGGACATGGGAGACTTTAGGCCCTAAAGTTATTGAACTCTATATTGAGTCCGGAGGACTGCAGGGTCCCCAAGCAGAAAATGAGGTGGTGTTTTTCCAGCTTGCATTTGAGGTTCACTGGAACATTTCAGCAAGCCAGAGACAGAGATAAAAACACGGAACAAAAACAAAGTTTCTGGAAAAGCTCAGCAGGTCTGGCAGCATTTGTGAAGGAGAAAACAGAGTTAACGTTTCCTTCCTCAGTGACCCTTCCTCAGAATCTCTGAGACAGAGATGTTTTCTGGGGAGCAGGGTGGTGTGTTAAAGTGGCAGGCAACTGGAAGCTTGGTCTTTTTTGCGAGCAGAACGTAGATGTTCTGTAAAGTGGTCACCCAGTCTACAGATTGAGATAGAGCGGGATATGAAAAAGATGGAAATGGATTTGGGAAGACATGAACTAGAGAATCAAGAGGGAGAGACACAAAGAAAAACAATTTAAATTTAAAATTGTATCAGAGATAAAAGGTACTGCAGATGCTGGAGAATCCGAGATAACAAGGCGTGGGGCTGGATGAACACAGCAGGCCAAGCAGCATCATAGGAGCAG
>JAHRHZ010000030.1:7625040-7664231 GCA_024137785.1 Ginglymostoma cirratum
CCTATGCTGCTGCTTGGCCTGCTGTGTTCATCCAGCCCCACGCCTTGTTATCTTAAATTTAAAATGATGCATTTAGAATGAGATCGCAAGGCAAAGAAGGTTGTCATGGGAGAAGTGCTAGTCATAAGCATTTCCTTACAGGACTTTAGATTAAGTTTGTATAAGCCCTACCAGAAAAAGGACGTGGAGGCGTTCTTTGACATCTGATAAAATAGCAAGACAAATAAATTGATTGAATGAAAACTGGGTAGTGCCCAAGCAAAGTAAATTAACATGTAGGAGCACTTGAAATTTATACTTAATTGCCAGCGAATGTTATGATGGGTTATGTTATGAAGGGTTATGATGATGTAAGCCAGGCTGCTCTGATGTATTCAGGTAAGGTTTTGGAATTTGAGGAAACAGACAGGTTGAACCTACACTAAATTTGAAAGGCTTAAACAAAGTATAACAAACTCTTTATTAACCAGCTCCTATGGCATTAGGAGTATGCCAGTTGATCAAATGTTCTGGATAATCAAGAGGTCCACATAATCATTGTAAAAACACACACTAAGTAATAGAAATTCTGGGGAGGTGGGTGTTATGCACATCACTGTTATACTTTACTTACAGCAGTAATCATTTAAATAATAAGGCAACTTCGCCTTAAATAAAATTTACCAGCAGAGAGCCTTCTCGCTTGCACCCTCAGCTGACTACTTGGACATCGCAGAGATTACGATAAACACTGAATTTTGGCATTTGTGTATATAATTTTTGCAGGTTTATCAAGAGTACTGGTCATAAAGTGCTGTTAAAACAGTTTGCTGTAATTTTGATAGGTTAAAACAAGAATTAGGAGTAAATACTAAGTATGAGACTCTCTGATAATTCCCTTAGAATTTAAAACTTCTTACCTTTTCTAATAAGAACAAAGGTTATGCTGGGTGCCTGAAAGGGTTGGTGGGCAAGAAAGAGGCTGCAAGGATAGGTATAGAAAAGAAAGAGGATGTGAGGGTGGTTTGGTAAGAGAAGCTACAAGGGGGTGACTGGGAGAGGGAGAGCTGCAAATAGGGTGGAGGAGGAGGAGGTTGAGATGGCAGAGAAAAGGGAAGCTGCAGGAGGCAGTGGGAGCAAGTTGGGGGGAGGTGGGCAGGGTGGCAAGAGAGGGAAGCTACAAAAGATGAGGCATTGAAAGGAGGTTGAAGAAAGAACAGTTTAAGACACATGAACAAATGGAATGATCCGCTAGCTAGGAGCCATGAAAATTTGAAATTGTTATGGTAATGAATTGCTTGTAAATAATTTTGGAATCTCTATTTCTGGCTGCGTTTGTTCAGGAGCTTCTGTATGAAGAAGAATATATTGGATGTTATTTTTTTTAAAAAACTGTCTACAGTTCATTTTTATCTGAGAGGCAGTACAAAGGTGAAAACTGCCAAATTAAAATTTTCCAGCCTTGTGCATATACAATGAAAACTCATTAGTTGTGACTTTGCCAGTCTGTAAAAGGTGTATTTGTGTTACTATCTCATCCATTTGTTACAATGTTGCAACCCTCTAAATTTCAACAGCTGGAAGAAAACCAGTTTTTTTCCATCCCAGGTGGGCCTTATCAATGTCCCTTAATGTTGTTTGAAATTATACCAGCTGTTTCGCACCCACAAGCTAAAAGACAGTAAACGCACAAGAACACCACTTGCAAGTTTCCTTCCAAGCTACACATAACCCTTAGTTGGAGCCATATCACTGCTTCTTTACTTGCAGATTCAAAATCCTAGAACTGCCCTCCTAACAACACTGTGGATCTACTATACCAAATGGTCCGCAACACCTCTAAAAGGTGGCTCCCTTCTCAGTGACAATTAAGAACTTTTTTTTATTCCACTTACTGTTTCTCAGACCACCTGAAATGTCTGAACTCTATTTGTGTTGAATTGTAAACTAGTTTTCAACAAATCACAGCAGATCAGAGATTGTGGTTTCAACTTTGAACTCCTCTCATAATTGCATTGACCCTATTCATTTGAGTTAGGATGAATATCAGACAAGGGAAATCTTAATTTAAGTACCTTTTTGTCTTGATTCAAACCTACATGCTTCTGTACCTTCAAAAATTGGGGGAATTGGTGAAATGGTGAAATGTTACTGTGTACGGTTAAATGAAAAACATTGCATCTTATACTTCATGTTTAAACATGTTGAAAAATTATATTTCTGTTCATCTTGTATAATATAATTTTATGTTACTATAAGTTCAGCAAGGTGTGATGTGGAGTGGATGAAATTTCCATATGCCTGTGCCATGAAAAACATGCAGACTAATTATAGTTGATGTTTCAATATGTTAGTCTATCCAGAAAAAAATATTTTAAGATGTGTAAGATCAGGTAACAAGTCTGTTGGTAGTAATGTAGTGGGACCATTTTGGTACAGTTTAAGGTTATTGTACGTGCTTTACCATGATTGGTATGTCAGCTTTGCAATTTTTCTTGCTTACGAATGGTCGAGGAAAAACAAATATACATTTGTATAGCTTCTTCATATCTTCAGGATGACCTAAATTGTTTCATACTTAATGAATTGCTTTTGACCTTCAGTTGGTTCCTCTATAAATGAGGATTGGTTTAATTGTTTCATACTTGGAGGATGTGTGAATTATTTAATCTGTCGCTAAGCTACTTTGTGTATTTTTCAGGTGTGCGCAGCACTTCTGCGTGGCTGTTGTCAACAGCTGGCATCTCTTCATCTCTCTAAGAGCATCTTCTCTCACAGGTAGTTATTTTGTTCTTAAAGTCACTTTCTCTTTTGGCACGGCTTTAAAAGAACATCAGTGCCAAAATTATCTATGCCAGACTAAGAACTGGGCTCTGGCATAGACATGTATAAAGTTTTTTGTTCTGGTTATCTGGACTTTGTTTCCTTTGCACTTTCTCTCAATGGAGGGGGAGAAAAAAACTCATGCAAACAGCAAAATCTGAGGATTTGGTGGGAATTGGAGACTGAGATCTGGTTGAGGTGAGTAAGCAGATGGGCTCAGGAGCACAGTTCAGGTGCCATCGTTTTTCTGCTTACTGCTTTTATTTTTAGTTTGCTGTACTTTGGAGTTAGTTCCTAAGAAGCATGCAAACTCATACTAACAAGTTTCCAAGAAATGAGCCTCCGCTCACAAGTATATTACCTTTTACCAGATTTGTGAAGGCTGATGACCCTGAAGAGCTTGTTTAACAAACATGTTTTTGCAGTGATTAGTCTTGAAAAATATAGTTCAAGTTAAATTGTTTTGGGAGAGCACAACAGTAATTTAGTACCCAAACAATAAAAAAAACCTAATAACTGTCCACCAGAAAATGGATCATAAAGCGTCCTTTGAGTGAGAGTCATTCATAGAACAGATTGTTCTATTTTTAGTGTCTCAAGGGCAGCATGTTCCACATAATTACCACTTGCATTTAAAAAAAACCTCTTCCTCATTGTCCCAATATTTTTCAACTCCTTTGTACTGTTTGACAGATTGCACGTGAATGTACGGTGAAGCACCTTTGTGTATTTGAATGAATTTCATTAATTTAGTTTTGAATGCAGTGATGTGTAAAGTAGTGTAGATGAGTTTGAATCAATCATTATCAAAGGCATCCTGTATGTAATACTACTTGCGCGAATCTCCAAGGAAGCTCATGTAGTCATAAAATTTTGTGTTCAAACTGAAGATTAAACCCTTGGTCAGGTAATAATTAGAGCCGTTCTCCAGTGGACCAGTTAACAGCAATAACTGACTTGCCAGTGAGCTAATTCTGTTTGCCTTCAGACATCTTCTGAAACACCTATGAAGTGCAGGTGGGACATGATATGGGACCTCCTGGCCCTGATGTAAGGACACTACCTGCACTAATTCTGATTATCCAGGGCTGTTGATTCCAAAAGCCAGGTGCAATGGAATTATCTAATAGTCTGTAATTAAGACCCAAGCCCTGCACAAACGCCAACAGTAGTCCCTCAATACTGTTAACCAGTCATCAATTACCTTAGCTCTTTCACTGATTTAAAGGCAGGAAACACAAACCAGAACTCTGGTAGATGTATTGATGTGATTTCACATTAAATCATCGTTTACTGTTCTGTTGCAGTTGGTTTATGTATTTTGGAAAAAGAATAAACATTTTGTGAAACAGATTATCTTTGTATTTGATTCATAGAGTGATGCACCATAGAAGGAGGCCAATTTGCCCATGCCTGTAACCCTTTGAAAGAGCTATCTCATTTAGCCCCGCTCCAGAGCCCTGTGAAGGTCCTTCCTTCAAAAATTTGTAGAGGTGCCGGTATTGGACTGGGGTGGACAAAGTCAGAAATCACCCAACACCAGGCTATAGTCCAACAAGTTTATTTGAAATCATAAGCTTTCAGAACACTGCTCCTTCATTAGATGAAATGGAGGGAAGCGCACAGGTGCAGAATTTGTCTACCTCCTATGCTGCAGGAAAGAATGCCCCAAGGCATGGTATAACAATGAGACCATGCAGACGCTACGACAACAGATGAATGGCCGCCACGCAACAATCATCAAGCAGGAGTGTTCCCTCCCAGCCAGAGAACGCTTTGTGAAATTTGCTGTTGAATCTGCTACCACTGTATCTTTTTTTCCAGGCAGGGTATTGTAGAGTACAGCTTACCGCAAAATAAGTTCTTGGTCACCAGTGTTTATGCTACGATGTGACCGTAAGTAATAAGAGCTGGGTTAGGTCGTTCAACTTCTCCAACCTACTCCACTATTCAATAAAATCAAGGCTAACCTGATCGTGGCCACAGTCTCCATTTGTCTGCTGCCTTGCTTACAACTTGGATTTCCTTGTTAATTCAATATATGTCTAAACCACTCTTGAATATAAGACAATGGCTCAGCCTGCACTGGGAAGAGAATTCAAAGACTATCAAGCCTCTGGGTGAAGAAATCCCTCCTAATTACACCTCTTACTTTTAATTGCTGCCTTTTAGTTTTAGATTTCCCCCCCAGAAGAACTTATCTGCAATTATTTGTCTAGCCTCCACAGAATCTTCAATGCTTTGATCAGTTGGCTTCTCATTTTCTAACTCTGACAAGCATAGGCCATCTGCAGTCTCTTTCCATTTAGATAATATTCAATGTTTCTATTCTTCCTGTCAATGTGCACAATCTGTGATTTTTATCACAGACTAAATGTTTCAAATTTTTTTGTCCACTGACTTAGCAGTGTCTTCACTCAGAATGATCCTGATCCACAGATTATTGTGATGACATCATGCTGAATAGCAGAAAAATAATCTTTTCATTTTTTTTGATGTCATTATAGTTAGGATTTTTTTTTCTCTATTCATTTGTGGGATGTGGGCATCGCTGGCTGGCCAGCATTTCGTGCCCGTCCCTAGTTATCCTTGAGAAGGTGGTGGTGCGCTGCCTTCTTAAACTGCTGCAGTTGTCCTGCTGTGAGCATTGTGGGTCAACTATTAGGGAGGGAATTCCAGGATTTTGACCCAGCGACAGTGAAGAACTGGTGATATATTTCCAATTTAGAATGGTGAGTGGCTTGGACGGGAACTTGGAGGTGGTGTTCCCATATGTCTGATACCCTTATTCTTCTAGGTGGAAGTGGTCATGGGTTTGGATGACCCAGGACATTATCTAGAAGATGAAAAATCTTGAAGCAAGTATTGCCTGTGACACAAAATTCAGCCCAGGTAGAGACAAGAACCATTCTTGAAAAATTGTCCCAGTTATCTAGGCTTTCTATTGGATTGCCAATTTGTACTGTGCAGCTTATTCCAGTGAATAACCATTTTTGTGATGACTTTCTTTTGATAGTCAGGAAATGTTTAAGTTGCTTCTGTTTTAGACATAGCTGCCTCATCCATCACTTTTTATTATGAAAATTGCAACACGTCTTAAAATATTCAAACTAACTATCACTGAAACATCAGTTGTTTTTGCTCTTCAATTTAGATGGCCAAGTGTCTTCCAATGTGTTCCATCATGCTGTGTCTCGTATGACTTAGTTTGGTGGTACCATGCTTAAAGGTTTCACATTTTGTTTCAGTTATACAGGGCCATGGTGAGGCCACATCTAAAATATTGTGTGCAGCTCTGGCCTCCTTGTCTGAGGAAGGATGCTCTTGTTCTCGAGGGAGTGCAGCAAAGGTTTACAAGGCTGATTCTGGAGATGGCAGGACAGACTTATGAGAAGAGATTGACAAGGTTGGGATTGTTTTCTCTGGAATTCAGATGAAGGAGGGGGGAATCTCATAGAGACTTATAAAATTCTACCAGGATTGATACAGGGGGTATGTTTCTGATGATGGGTGTGTCTAGAACCAGGGGTCACAGTATAAGGATTCGGGGTAGACCATTTGGGACAAAGATGAGGAGACATTTCTTCACCCAAGGAATAGTGAGCCTGTGGAATTTATTACAACAGGAAGTAGTTGATACCAAAATATTGAGCGTATTCAAGAGGTGGCTAGATATAGCACGTGGGGTGAATGGGATCAAAGGTTATGGGGAGAAAGCAGGATTAGGCTATTGAGTTGGACGATCAGCCATGATCGTGATGAATGGCACAGCAGGTTTTGAAGGGCCAAATGGCCGCCTCCTGCTCCTATCTTCTATGTTTCCATACTTATTGACTTTCGGCATTATCATGAGTTGTACCTAGCGTAGTGGAAGACAGCCTGTTACTAGTCACTTGTCCTCCAGCATTACAGAACTTTAAAACCTATAAATTCATTTCTAAAATAATGGGTTTCTTATTTTCTTATTTCCAGACTCAAGTGTTCTTGACTCGTGTTTATGAGGAACATAGAAACAGGCATAAGCCATTTGGTCTGCCTTCATCATTTAATATGATCCTAGCTGATCAAAAATTTCAGTTGTACTCAACCTGTCCTCGTAGTCCTGTATGCCATTACTAATCAAAATTATCTCAGCTGCTACTTTTAAGTGCACTCAAAGACTGAGTTTCCACAGCCCTGTGGGGTAGAGTGCTCCAAAGATTCTCAACCTTCTGAGTAAAACGGATGCTCCTCATCTTGGTCTTAAATGACATTACCCTTCTTTTTAAACTGTGTCCCTGCTTCTAGCCTCCACAATCAAGGGAAACATCTGCATGTACCTAATTAATCCTTTAAGTATTTTGAAGGTTTCAATGAGAACATATCCAGTGCCTCAAAACTTAGAGAATACAGGTCCAGTTTGCCCAATGTCTCTCCATAGGACAGTACCATCAACTCAGGAGCAAGTCTGGTGAATCTTAGTTACAGTCCCTCTATGACAATAATATCTTTCCTGAGATAGGGAGACCAAAACTGCACACAGTACTCCAGATGTGGTCTAGCCAGGCAATTGATGCAAGACTTCACTACTCCTGTACTTGAATCCTGTTGCAATAAAGGCTAACATTCCATTAGCTGTCCTAGCAGTACCGGATGTTAACCTTCAGTGACTAATTGACCAGGACACTTAGGCCCCTTTATACGTCTACAGTTTCCAATCTCTTTACATATAAAAGAAATACTCTGCACATTGGTTTCCATTACCAAAGTGGATAATGTCACATTTTTCCCACATTATATTTGTATTATATAAGGGATTGAATCATTGCATATGTTAGGTTATTGATCACATCCTTCAAAATGGCATTGCAAGGCAAATACTAAGTAGACATGCTAAGGATGCTGGCCTATGATACAACTCTTCAACGTCTAATCACTCTCACGTGAATCAGAATAGTTCACTGTGGCAAATGAAGTGGTAGCGAACATGACATTTTATTATGAAGATGTAAATAGTTGTTATAATGCCACTGATAACGTTGGTTCGGTCAATGTTGCTTTAAGTGAGGATTTGCTGGATTTTTTTGTGCCATAGCTTTCTGTTTAACACTTTAATATTGCTTAACTGGTATACTGGTTATATTAGCAATTTAAATTACTTATGTTTATGTGATAAAATTGATTTTTTTTTTCTTCATAAATTTGCTATCTACTGCAATTGTAGTGACCATCAATTAACAATTTTGGGAGGGTAAATTTCAACATTAAAGTTATTCAACTGTAGTTTCTTGAGCGCTATTGTGGAAAAACATGATCAACTCCCGGACTTTTAAGATTTGCTGCAGTGGGAGTAGATTAAATTAGACATGTATCCTAGAAAAGAGAAGGTGGGACAGATGTGATTTTAAAACAAAAATGATGGTTTATGTGGTCTAACTCTGATTTGTTGCCTGTCTCTTTCAACCCAATGATAATAATAGCCAATAAAAGCCAAAAGAACTGTGGATGCTGTAAATTAGGAAAAAACAAAGTTGCTGGAAAAGCTCAGCAGGTCTGGCAGTATCTGTGAAGGACAAAACCGAGTTAACGTTTCGGGTCCGGTGACCCTTCCTCAGAACTGATAATACCAGCCAGCTAGATTCACTAATGTCCTTTAGGAAAGGAAACTGCCATCCTTATCTCATCTGGACTACATGTGACTCCAGACCCACAGCAGTGTGGTTGACTTCCGAGCGTCCACTAGGATGGGCAATAAATGCTGGCCTACCCAGCAATGCCCTAATGCCATGAACAAATAAATTTTTCAAAAAGGCTAAACAAAAATGGAATATGGTATGGTTTTGATGCCTGCAGGCTAGAGATCAGACTATTCCAAAGCACAAATCATTATTTAAGATTTCGACCAATTTCTAAATGACTGGTCCTTTTTGAATCTGAGGTGTTAGTCTATTTAAAATGCATGAAGTCCAGGGAGCACTTGGCCATTCTGTTCAAATTGAAGAGTCTGCTGGGAGACATAAGAAAATAATCTGCAAAACGCTTAAAACAAAAAAAAAACTTTGAATTTTTAAGAGACTGTATAGGTCAATTTGATTCCCAATGGTAAGAAATATTAGAAAAAGATCTTTTGTTATTTTCTCTAGTGAAAGGATGGTGACGCCATCATAAAAGACTGTAATTATAGTGTTTCTCCATCTTTCGTAAATCAAATTTGTTTCAATAATCAAATTTAAGATGAGCAGTGATGTGATGGTTTACCCTTCCACAGATAGGTGTAATTGTATGTGACATTGCTTTTAGCTATTGGTCTTAAATAATTACCAAATGATTTTGCTGTCTTTCTGCTGGGCATATTAATCAAGATTTTTTTTTTCTTCATTTTTAAGTAATGGCAAATGTTCCTGTAAAACCAGTTGTCCTCCTCCCACGGATCTTTTGACCTCCACCTACTGATCCCAATTTCCTTTTCTCCCCCATCTCCTATGCGCCCCCAGCAATCACATGCTTTGCTGTGCCAGTTGTGATCCGATCCAATCCTCTCTTGCCAAACTCTTTATCATCATGCCCCCCGCCAAACCCAGCCCCCACCCTTGATTGCCAGGCAAGGTTCCCCACACCCTGCGTGTTTCCATAAGCATTGGCAGTAATGAGCTTTTCTTCTTTATTGCTGTGGGTACGCTATGTTCCTGTAACTGATGTCGCATTGTTGATACAATCACTTGAAAGTGTGAATTGAAAAAGAAGAAAAATTGCTAAGCCACATCCAGAAGGGTAGAAAAAAGATTTTCATTCCTTGTGTCCCTCAGCATCGAAATTGTGTAATTTACTTTAATCACTGGTATTAAACTTAAGCTTTGCATGGTGTACAGTCATAAAGACATCAGCCTTTTTCAAATGTCACTCCTGTCCTAAGAGTTTCAGAAGTAGGCGAGGATTCAATCGGTCTGGATATTAGAGTGGAGTCTCTGTAAAATTGCTAGCAATTTCCATCTTCCAGCAATTCCTCCTACTGATACTCTTCTCATTAGTATAGGCCAAAGGTGGAGGGTACTTATTTGAATTGCAAGCTTACAGGGTGGCTGTGAATTCACATACTCAAAAATTTGTATGGGTTTCAAAGAAAATGCCTTCTGACACCATCACTGATTGTAACCAGTGTGTACATAACTTGCTTCCTGTTCCTACGATAAAAAGTCATGTCCGGGACTCGAGGGCTTAAGTTATAAGGAGAGGCTGAATAGGTTGGGACATTTTTCCTCTGGAGCGAAGTTTATAAAATCATGAGGAGCATAGATAAGGTGGAGCTCAAAACTAGAGGGCTTGGGTTTGAGGTGAGCGGGGAAAGATTTAAAAAGGACCCGAGGGACAAACTTTTCATGCAGAGGGTGGTGTGTGTATGGATGAACTGAAGGAAGTGGTAGATGCAAGTACAATTATGACACTTAAAAGACATTTAGACAAGTATATGAATAGAAAATGTTTAGAGGGATATGGGCCAAATGTGGGCAAGTGGGACTAATTTAGTTTGGGAAACCTGGTCGGCATGGACAAGTTGGACCGAAGATTTGATTTCTGTGCTGTATTATTCTACCCTTCTCTAAGTTGTACAACACTGGTTTGCGTTTATGATATCTAAGGAGTTAATCCAAAAGTAAAACTTTCACTTCAAATTTGCAAGTTAAACATAAACAACCAGTCATAAGATATGCTGTGAAAATAGAGAAAAAGGTACAACTGGAAAAATGAAATGGGATTAGTGAGAAAAGAACTAAACATTCTTATTCTTCTAATGTCTGAGAGGACACAAACTCTGCTTTCGGTAATCTACCCAGCCAAAGTCTCACCAAACATTCCTTCTGTGTTTTAAGTATTACTTTCTTTCATGGAGGATGCAAAAAAGTCTGCTGGTGGTGGGTTCTTGCAAGGTCAATAAGGTTATACTTATAGATATCTTTCAAATAGTGACCTCTTATTGCCTCTTTATAGTTAAAATGTGTATCCAGATCAGTGGGAAAAGCAGTTGAGTTGCCTGCCTGGGAGCAGCATGCAACCAACTAAGATTGTAAAGAAAATGATCAGGACTAAACAACTTGGTTGTTCAAGAAGATTGTGGCTGATCTGTTATAACAAGGTGTAGAGCTGGATGAACACAGCGGGCCAAGCAGCATCAGAGAAGCAGGAAGGCTGACGTTTCGGGCTTAGATGATCTGTTAATGGATTTAACTCTACTGCTTATCTCCCATAACCTACAACTCTTGGCAATCAGAAATCAAACTTGAATGTATTTATTGGGCAAACATCCAGGCAAGTTTTTCCTCATGATCAATTTAAATAGGAAACCCTATATTTAAACTGCACTTCCTCATCCTAGATTCCGCAATGGGAGCAATTACCCTGTCTGCGTTTTGGAAGCTTTTACATTTCAGTAAGGCCACCTCTTGCTCTTCTAAATCCAAAGAGTGTAGACTTAACCTCTCCACCTTTTCCTTACAACACAAAGCCCCTCATCCCAGGAATCAGCCACTGAACATCCTCTAAACTACTTTGCAAATATATCCTCCTCGAGTAAGGAGACCAAAACTGAAACAATACTCCAGACGTGGTCCCATTCAATACCATAACCAGTTGTAGCAGGATTTTTCTACTTTTATACTCCAAGTTCCAGGCAGTAAAGAGCAACATTCCATTTGCCATACAAATTACTTTCTACACTTGCCTGTTATGTTTTACAGCATTCTGTAGTGTCTCTGTATTTAAATAATATTCTCCTATTCTTCCTGCCAAATTTGACAACCTTACGTTTTCCCTCAGTACCCTTCACCTACCAAATTGTTTCTGTCTGTATTCCTTTGTAGGCTTGTTGTATCCTACTCCAACTTGTTTTCTTATCTACCTTTTTATTGTCAGTATATTTGACTACATTGACTCTTTCATCCTAGTCATTCATGTAAGTAGTGCTCCACTAGTTGTAATTTATCAACCTGAAAATAACCGGTTTTTCTTAACTGTTTCCTGAGGTTTGCTAATCTATTCGCCACACTATTGTATCATGCCAACACCGAACTTTTATGTGGCATCTTACCAAATGCCTTTTGAAAACACAACTCTTTATTCACCTAGCTTGTCACATTCTTAAGGAATTCTTAATTTAATATACAATTTCCCTTTCATAATATCATGTTGACACTGCTTGATTGTATTGTGATTTTTCCAAATATCCTGCTACTATCTCCATAATAACTGATTCTGGTATTTTCTTTTGACAGATTGCCTCTTTTGAAATAGTGGAGTTATACATTTGTAACTTTTCCAGAATCTAGGAAACCTGAAATATTACAATCAATGCAGCCGCTTCCTTTTAAGACCACGTGAACTGAAGCCCATTATTCCTGCATCAGCCTTTAAGCCACATATTCAACTCTATATCGTCTAATTTACCCACTGTCAATATCCTCATGGCTCCAGTATTCCCTCTTAAAATTATAATCCTTTTTTTCTTCCCACTAGTTAAGTGTCTTGTGCACCCAGGTGCTATGATCAGTTTGCTCATTCCCCTGGCACTCCCTGATCTTGCTCATAAAATTTGTAAGAACCTTAAATCTGGTTGACATTTGCAAGGACTGAGGCTACTCAATTGCTACCTTTTGAGATCTCCATACTTTACAGCTTTTAGAGTCACAGCCTTCTATCCCTAACTACAAATGGAACTGGGAGTACTTAACTTATGGGGTATTGACTGCCTCCTGAAATGTAGAGAGTGCAGGTAACGCCACTCTCCCTGATCTTTCACAATGTCCAAAGCTCGATCTCCAATGGCTTACTGCAGGTGTAGTTGCCCTGAATCCATCAACCGGCACATGCTATAACTGCAACACGTTACCTGCACTACCATCTTTATTTTGACTTCATTTAGCTAACTAGCTGACAACATTAGAGCATTGATATCACCTCTCTACCAGTTTATTACTGTCCAAGTTTTGAGGGTTGGATACTTGCAACCCACCAATTATGTAACAACTCTCTGGGGTAATGCACTAGAAATCAAACCCTGCTATTTCCAGCGTCATAGACTTGAAAGATTTGTAAAAGTTTGTCAGTTTACCTGACTTTAAGACCCAGATTGATTAAAAAGCAAAGACCAGGTTTCTGTACCAAACAAGAATTGCTATTTATTACAAGTTAATTGATTCTAGCTACAGGTAAACAGTGTAAACTGTTAGCAAATAATACTACTATTCCAATCACCCCAGACACACACGCACCCGCACCCCACTCCCGCGCTCTCAAACACACACGCAACCACACCCACACCTCTACATGCTTGTGAGCCCCTGTGCATGCGTGCTCATGAGCCCTCACATGCATACACACACGAGCCCCTACACGCACATGCACGCACCCAGGTGTGCAAGCGAGCACGAGACCCTAGACTCAGTAAAATAGGATGTGAACAGAGTGGAAAAACAGGAAAGAGATTTCAATTATCTATCTTCCCAGGTTCACTGGTGATTAAAGAGGACATATAAGGAAGGATATTAGCTTCAATGAAGTGGAATCTGTATGGGGGGGTTGGTGCTTAGAAACATCAATGGACGGAAAACGTTAGTGAGAATTCTTTATCAACCCCAAAATGTAGTGGTAACATTGGAAAGGTATTGAACAGGGAATTTGATGCAAACAATAAAGTTACAATTGTAATTATGTGTGACTTTGATCATAATATAGATTGGGCAAATTATTTAACTAACGCTGTACAGGAGGAACTCTTGATGTGTGTATGAGATGATTTTCTGATCAATACATTGACAAACCAACTGGGAAAGAGACCATCCTAGACTGGGTATTGTGTAATGGGAAGGAATAATTGGCTGTCTAGCTGTGTGATGTCACTTAAGGAAGAGAGACTGTAATATGTTGGAATTCTTCATTTAGTCGAAAGTAACATCATTGATTCTCAGACTAGCGTCCTGACTCTCAAAAAAGTAAACTACAATGCTATGAGGCTCAAGCTAACTATGATAAATTGCAGGGGCATTACTTAAAAGGATGGTGGTGGATAGGCAATGGAAAACATTCAAAAGTGTGCATGATGGAACTAAAACAATTGTTCCTCCCTGACTGACACAAAAATAAAACAGGAAATGTGGTCTGACCATGGTTAACAAGAGAAATTAGGACTAGTATTTGGTCCAAGGAAAGGGCATTCAAATTGGCCAAAAAAGCAGCATCCTGAGGATTGGAGACTGTTATCCTTTGCTGAAATTTAAACTAAAGGATTGATTAAGAGGGGGAGTATAGAGTATGAGAGTAAACTTGCAGGTATCACACAAACTGACTGCAAAAGCTTCTATAGGTATGTGCAGCAAAAAAAATTAGTGAGGAAAAAATGTAGATCCCTTACAGCCAGAAGTGGGGGAATTTATAATGAGGAACAAAAGGTTGGCAGATCAATTAAATACATATTTTGACGCTGTTTTCCTGAAGTGCGCAAATAGCTTCCTAAAAATCTCTAGTGAGAGAGAGGAACCGAAGGAAATCGGTATGAGTAGGAAAATGGCATTGGGGAAGGTGAAGGGATTAAAGACTAAAAAATGCCCAGCACTGAATAATTTACATTTTGCGCACTTACAGGAGTGACTCTAGAAATAGTGGTTGCATTGGTCATCTTTCAAGATTCTGTAGACTCTGGAAGTGTTCCTATAGATTGGAGGGTAACTAATCTAACCTCACTATTTTAAAAAAAAAAGGTAACGAGAAAACAGTCTGATATTGGTAGTGGGGAATACGTATGAAAACGGTAACAGGATTGGATAGAGTCAGCATGGATTTATGAAAGGGAAATCATGTTTGATAAATCTATTGGAGTATTTTGAGGATATAACTAGTAGAGTTGATCAGAGGAGCCAGTGGATGTTGTTTTTTTTTTTTGATTTTTCAGAAAGCTTTCAATAAGGTCCCATGTAAGAGATTAGCATGTAAAATTAAGGCTCATGAGATTGGGAGTAGTGTACAGATATGAATAGAGAACTGGTTGTCAGACAGGAAACCAAGTATCAAAATAAGCTGCTCGTTTTCCAAATGGCAGCCAGTAACTGGTGGAGTACCACAGGAGTCAGTGCCTGGACACCAGCTAATCACAATCTACATTGATGGTTTAGATGAGAGAATTAAATGTAATATCCATCCAGTTTACAGGCAACACAAAACTGGTTGGCGGCGTGAACTGTGAGGAGGATGCAGAGTTGCTTCATTGTGATTTGGACAAATTGAGTGTGTGTGTAAATACATCATGCACAAAGTGTAATATGGATAAATATGAGGTTATCCACATTAGTAGCAAAACTAGAAAGGCAGATTATTATCTGAATGGTGATAGCTTGGGAATGGGGACATGCACCGAGACCTGGGTGTCCTCGTACACCAGCCACTGAAACTAAGCATGCAGGTGTGGCAAGCAGTGAAAAAGCTAACTGACCTGTTGTCCTTCATGGTGATAGGATTCAAGTACAAGGCAAGAATGTCTTGCTCCAAGGGGTGAGATGGCAGGACTGATGTATGAAGAGAGACTAGATTGGTTATGACTATATTCACTGGGAATTAGAAGAGTTAGGGAAGATCTCAAGGAAACAGATAGAATTCTAACAGGACTTGACAGGGTAAGCTTAGGAAAGATGTTCCTGATAATCGGGGAACCCAGAGCCAGGAGTCACAGTCTAACGATACTTGGTAAACCATTTAGACTGGGATGATGAGAATTTTCTTCACCCAGAAAGTGGTAAGCATTTGGAATTCTCTGCAATGGAGAACAGTTGAGGCCAAAGCATTGAAGGAGTTAATTATTGTTATTGGGGCTAAAGGGACCAGAGGTTATGGAGGGAATGTAAGAACAGAGTACTCAATTGGATGATCAATCATGATCATATTGAATGGTGGAACAGGCTCGAAGGGCTAAATGGCCTACTCCTGCTGCTGTTTTCAATGTTTGTAGTTAGTGTTGTTAAGATCATCCTTATGACTCCTCTGCTGTCCAGCATGTTTCTTCAGTCGTCTTTTTCTGGTTGTATCAAATGGTTGGTAAGAGATGCAGTATGGATGTTTCACTCACTTAAAAAGCCTACCTTATCAGTTAAAAGTCAAAACTTATTACAACTGTTGCAGGAAAGATGAAGTCTCTTTTTATTCTCAGATTTAGTGAGTTTTGATTACTGAGAACAAAGAGGCTGCTACTGAGCTTGTGAGGAGCTGAACATTTCGCTCTCGCTCTCGCTCTCGCTCTCTCCCCCCCCCCCCCCCCACTCTCTCTGTCTGTCTGTCTCCGCTCTCCCTTGTTGGTACAGTTGCAACATGTAAAAGACATTTAAATAAGTACATGAATAAAAATAGTTTAAGGGATATGGGCCAAGCACAGGCAATTGGGACTATGGTCAGCATGGACTGGTTGGGTGGAAGGGTCTGTTTCCGTGCTGTATGACGCTATGACTCTGAGTCTGTCTGTCTCCTCCCAGTTGCCACCAAAAGCTGCTTCATGTGTATACTGCCTCTCCTCCTTTTCAAAACTGCAGTTACACTAGTTCTGAAACAGCTCATAGTCTTTTCTATCACCATTTTAAAGGAGACGCTCTCCTTATTTAGTACTATTCTTTACTTCTCTTGTTAGCTTTGGTTCAATCCTGTTTCTCATGAAATATTTAATTCCTTAATTTACAAATGAATACCTGTTTCATTATGTCATAATTCTTTTGCTAAATCTTTTAATTTAGTTTTCTTTAGCCAACATATTCCTCATTCCTTTATAGTTTCTTTTGTTCGGATATCAGATTTCAGATCTATTTAAATCACTTCTAATCTCAGTGTAAAGTTATTCAACTGTGACCAGTCTTTCCCAGGGTGTTCTATACTGCAATTTTATTAATTAACTGTGTGACGTTTTACATAACTGTACCTAAAATAGTGTGGTCCTGAATTGCTTCATTGGCATACTGACCAAGAAAGCTAGATATGTTAGATGTGTTCTCTGAACTCATTTTCTGCACTTGCTAAGAATGTGCTTTCTGGCGTCTGTAGGGAAACAAAATTCTCCTTGCAATGCTATGTGACCATTGTTACCTGCTCCATTAATATCTTGATACATATGCCACCTGACACACCAGCAACTGTTAGCAGTGTACATAGCATTCCCAATCAACCTTCCTGTTCCTTAGCTTCACTGATACCTTGATTTCTGAGCTTAGATCCTTTCTACGCTCTTGTCTTTTATTATCAGGGATACCTTTAACTTATTTTCCTAATAATCAGATATCCGAGAGTATTTTGTTCCTAACTCTAGTTACTGTGCTGATACGCCTCTAATGGTTCTTTAGATTAAATCATTTCTAATAAATCATTTTTTGCGAATATTCAACACAGAGAATAGTGCCTTTACATTTACATTTCATTTCCCCATTGCCACTTATCCAGAAAAAAGATACAGGGCATTAATAACTGTCTTCTTGACCTAAATGCTTATTTTTAATAAAATTACTGCTCTATAGTCTTGATCTTGCAGTTACTGCTTTTGAATTTACTTTTCCTGAACCCCCTCATAACCAGCAACTAGCAAATCGTGCACACATTTAATATGTCTTTGATATGTTCATGTATATTGAAATACTTTAATGTATTGAAATGAACTAGATATCACGCATGGTTTTCACTCATTGTATATTATTGAGTTTATTATGCTATTGTATGACTGGTCTCAACATAAATTCTTCTTTCACTGCCACAGGAAGGGGAAGGAAGTTCCTCCATCCTTCAAACTGTTCTTTAGCAGTTCACTGGCTTTGAGACACGTCAACCTATCGGGCACCAAACTCCCTCCAGATGCGCTCAAGTCAGTATTTCTCGCTTCTCTATGATATGTTATTTTTATCAATGCAGTCCCTTTGGCTTCTGTGTATTGATGGGTTAGTTTTACTAAGAAGCATTGTCTTTCAGGTCCCCTATCTTGTCCATGTCTTCTGTCTCCTGTCCTTAAGCCAGTTACCTGCTTCAGAGTGTCTACGATAACTAGCTTGTCAGTTGTTACATTTCCATGATGCTGGATATAACTTTATCGTAGAAATTCTTCTGTTTTATTTATTGGAAAATCTGGTCAATGCATAATCTGTTTTCTGGCAATATAATGTAAATCAGTACAATGTGCCTGGATTATGATTTTGAACCGGTATCTTGCCATTTCGTGATGCAGTAATTTGTATGGCAAACATTATGCTGCCAACTAGATTTTTAAAATATTTGATCTGTATTTATTTCTGCTGGGCAAATCAAAGTAGATTAGTGGTGGGGAGCTCAACAACTTCTTTTTGTTTGAAAACATTGGATATCAGCAACAAGCATCACCAAGAAAGATCATGAACAGTAAGGCACAGTGTACAGCTTGCTTTGTCCTGTCCTAATTCTAAATCCACCCCATACCCATTGGTGTAACAGTTTTGCCATCTAAATTGCCAATTAGTACTGAATTGGTCCAGTTGCATATTGTGGACATGTTATCATAAAGACACCTTTTGAAAATGACCATCCACATTTCACATGGAACTATTAATATCCAGCAGTCAGTGGAGATGTTCCATCCTGAATCAAAGATGATTTTGAGCCCTGATCAGTGTCTAATCCATTGCAGCATCCAATGTTCCTGAAGTTTAATTTTCTGTACTAAATGAAGAACCTTTGGTAACTTTGAATATTTACTATCGTGTAGTGAATTGGAAAATCATGATCCCTCCTTAAGTTCAAGAGGGATCCAAAAATAGTGAAAATGTTACATGAAGACTTTGGGCACAGCATTATTGGGATCTGAGTAACCTGTGCTGTGGTGAGATGTGTGCATTGTTAATGGTACAACTCACCTCATTAATATTCAGCCTCCCATCTTACCAAACTCAACACACACACAGCTAGATGACTGGAAGTCTTGATAAGGAAACCAGTTGTGTGTACCTGGTGGATTCAGTTCACCACTGCTCCAAAATTACCATCATGTTGGAAACTGAGCACCAACATCTCGGGGTCTCAGGGCATGTCACATGGGCACAAACGCCACACCCCTCACATTTGCAGACATTGACATTTGACATGTTCTGGCCTCTAAGAACCTTCATGGCACATTGCCAGCAAACTCGCAGTATGCTTCTGTACTTCTTCAGTGCTGCTATTCAGGCTGTAGCAGCAACTATCATTGTAGTGCTGTAACATGGACATGCTGTGCTTGGGGACAGCTTGTGGATTGGACCAGGCTGCATTGCGGCTCTTCGATCATTGTCATAGCACTTACTCACTCTGAACCTACTTGCATGCTGCTTTGCCTTGCCTTGTTGTGCATTGGCCCCTTAGCCAGACATATCAGGCTGACATTACTTCTGTTCTGCTGTGTAATTTAGTGTTGACACAAAGCCAGGAATCTTGAATTAGTTGTCAGCAGGACTTAGTCAGGTCAAGGGGGAAAGACTTAGCTTGGAGAATCTTGTAAGGTAAGTCACGGGCAGCTTCCAGTCCAGTCCAGGACCTACTAGCGCAGACAGAGTCAGGATCCTATCTTCACAAGGGATAAGGAGCCAAATGTCAGGCAGGCCATGAGCTGTCTAGACTCTTTATCGCCTGCTGTGGGCATTTCTTTCTGAAATAAAAAACAGCAGGTATTGCAAGGGATGAGTGGGTAGCACAGCTGTTAGTGATGGTGCATGTGGACAAGTGTTGAAAGTCAGTGTATTGACAACACAGAGGACATGCATAAGTGGTATCAGGATCTGGGGCAGGTGAGGGCAAGTGAGAAGGATGTTTGCAGGCAATTGTGTGTGGTAAAGCATGAGCCTTGGTGGGAGTTGGATACAAAAGCAGAGGTAGGTGGAATTTGAGGTATTGGAGAGATTTTGGTGGCACTTGCCCTATCAGAGCAGAGAAGGACATTGACCTTACAATGTTGGGCAATCTTCTAGAGACTGCTTTAGCCCAGTGAAAACCTCAGACTAGGTTGGTGTGGTCTGGAGTATTGTGGCCTTCACTGCTGGTCCTAGGGGAAGAACTCCTGCAAGGCGCCGTCCCATCCAACAGGTTTCTCCCTTCAAAGCAGGGCACTGATTGCCCCCTGTCTTTCATGTCTGGGTCAAATGTCAGCACATGTGCAAGGCAGTTTTCGGATTGACCATGCTTGTGCGAGTGTGCAACCGGATTTTAAAGGTTGCACGGGTGTATGGGATTCCGGCATTTCAACAGGTATCCAGTGTATGACAAGTTGTGCCAGGAACAGCACGTGGGATGATGAGACAAAACAAATGTGAGAGATGCCATGGGGGCAGGATAGGTAGTTAATGGGGTGAGTTTGGTAAGATAGGATGGGAAAACTCACTAGAAAAAAGTAAACTTCCAAAAACCATGACGCGACTTGAACTCACCCAAAACAATGTAAGATTTAGCCCATGTGTTTTCTCTTCAGTACTGTCAAAGTTGACAATGCAATATTTATTTGAAAGCAATTCTTTCTTTACAGAGCACTTTTACTTGGGCTTTCTTGCAATCCACATCTAAAGGATGTTTCTCTTGACCTTAGCAGTTGTGAGGTAAGAAGGAATAGTTTTATTCGTTGAATTAATTTTACTTTCAAAAGAGTAGCAGGCAACTCTGTTAAACTTAGTTAATATTTCATTTTGAAGAATATATACTTTCTCTCATTGTTATTCTTGACGATGCTTCTCTCCTGAAAAATTTGAGTTTGGTCCCAGATATCCTTGATTACTGCAACAAATAATCAGTGTTCATTTAACAAAAAATTCTTACCAGTGACTGCTGAAGTCCTTTAGGCTGCAATGAACATCACATCAAAATCTGTATTTGATGGTGAATTTTCTGTTTATTTGGGAGCTCCTGCATAGCAATGATAATGGGAAATCACAGCTGATTCTTCCGTCTCTGACTCAGCAGTTTTGAAGTACATTTTGCTTCCCTGTTACTGTCGCAGATGATGGCAACTAACTGCATAAATTTGTTCTGCATGGCTCAGGTCGGTGACTGTGAAGCACTGAATCTTGGGAAAGACTGTGAATTTTAATTTGCAAAGAAATGTATTCCTGTCCTGACATTCCAGATGCAGGAAATCCATTAGTATTACTTACGTCCTTGTGATAAGGTTGCTCAAGTTGAGGTAGATTAAGCATTAGGAGGAATATATCAATAAATCTTATGTTATGAAAATTAGAATTTAAAAAGGGTGCGATGTTGCCAATTCAGTGTGCATACTTAACCATTTATGTATTGATTGGGGAAAAAAAACACCTAATCTAGACAGGTTTTCATAAGTTAAACAAGTTAGTTGTTTGTTTTTGAGGGTTACAACGCAGTTTGAAAGATATTAAGAATTTTTTTTTTAAGAAACAAAGTCCCTGTTTTGCTAACGCAGGCTGCACAAACTCAACTCAAGCATGCAGAAATACAAATTAAATTCAATTGGCCAAGGTCAAGTGCAAATAGAGAAAAAGGAAGGAAAAAAAGTAATGAATGTTCTGTGTGCAGAGTTTTCACTTCTCAACTAGGGCAGTTGTTTGAAGGTCTTGACCAGTGTGTCCTTTTTTCATCTCAAATTGTGACTTCAGAAATTCAAAGCCTTTCTTCAGTAGAAGTTCTTAGTCTTACACAGTTCGAGAACTCAGCACAGAGTCTCAAATCTTTGGTGAAAGTTTGGACAGAGAAAAGGGACAGTTTTTCCTTACTGCTGCTGGCACATTCTGCTCTTCTGCTACTACATGGATTCAGAAACACACAGAGCTTGTATCACATAACTGCCTTCAGTTTGTCAACAGAAGTTAAAAAATCTTGTAGATTCCAAAAGGAAACTGATCAACTTAGTCATACAGCACAGAAACAGATGCTTTGGCTCAACTAGTTCATGCCGAACGTAATCCCAAACTAAACAAGTCCTACTTGCCGGTGCTTGGCCCATATCCCTCCAAATCTTTCCTATTCATGTACTTAACTAAATGTCTTTTAAACATTGTAACAATGCCCACATCCATCACTTCCTCAGGAAGTTCGTTCTACGCGCAAACCCCACTGTGTTTAAAAACAAAAAAAAAAAAATTGCCCCTCATGTCTTTTTTAAAATCTCTATCTGCTAGTCTTGAAATCCCCTGTCCTATGGAAAAGATACCTGTCATTGACCCTATCTATACCCCTCATAATTTTATAAACCTCTGAGGTCACCTCTCAACTTCCTACATTCTAGTGGAAGAAGTGCCAGCCTATCAAGCCTTTCTGTATAACTCAAACCTTCCATCTGACACAACTTCTCTTTACCATTGTTTGGTGGCTCAAGTGATTAAATTATTTGATGTTCTGGCAGTTAACTCATTTCCTCCATTTAACGAGGCAGGGAGAAGCAATTACCTATGAAGGTAGCCTTTGTCTATGCAAAGGTGTTGGAAATGGGGAGTCTGGTGATGTTGTATACTTCAGCCATCTTAAAGCAAACCAGTTCTTGGCACATCCCCTCAGTTGAAACTGTTTCTTCAAAGATTAGCGATGAATTAAAATGGGAAAAATAATATTTAATATGGCATATCTATATTATACTTCTCAAATTGACTAGTTGTTGGATTACCATTGTTCCAATTAATTAGAGACACCAATTTGTAAATCTGATGATCAACAATACACCATAACTACTATAACTGATTAAGTTAATTCAGGTGATGGAGTATGTGAATCCACCTTTTCTGTATGTTGACTTCAGAGCTTGTTTCTCATCAAGATGTCCTATATGGAAATATTTATTAACTGATAGAATAACAATTTTCCTTTAATTTGTGAATCTACATTAGCAAATATTTACATAGTAATATGTTTCAAAACTAGCTGTAAGACCAGATCTGGTTTGGGGCTCATTTAGCCAATAATTTTAACAATTTTCAAAGGTTAATGTGATCAGAATTCAGAGTTGCTAAACTGCTATGCTGTGATGCTGTTGCCCACACCAGCTCTGCACTGATGAATGCTATTTTTTTCCCCCTTTACTGCTTTCCTTAGCTTGGTCACTGTGTAAGTACCCTCCCTGTCTTTTTAACCACTGTTGATCCAGTAAATGGCTTCCTTATCTATCTGTCAGGATTATCATTAGAAATGTTTGGCACAGGTGTTTTGTGCAATAGCATTTTTGGCTCAACCTAGTGTTTTGAAGAAGTGTTGGGCAAAACCCGTTCGATCATTTTTAGAAAAATGCCTTTGTGTTCATTTACAGTCTACTATGTTTTGAAGCTACTTGTTCATAATATAGCGTCCTGCTTTTTGATTATATGTGTATTGAAACATTGGTATATGCAAATGTTCATTAGAAATTTCTAGGCTAGAAATTGTCAAGTCAGTTAATCCAGATTAATTTTTGAGTACTAGTTACAGTTTTCAAACTAGGTTTTCACTCTTACATTCTATTTCACATTCACATCCAATCTTTAGCGGCTAACTGTTGAATTAAGAAAATGTAGAAGTATCATAAATGTTTTAGGTGTCAGGGTGTCTCAATGGTTAGCACTGCTGCCCCTCAGCACCAGGGACCCAGGTTCGATTTCAGCCTTGAGTGACTGCCTTTGCGAAGTTTGCCTGTGCTCCCCGTGGTTGGGTTTCCTCCCACAGTCCAAAGATGTGCTGCCAAGTGGATTAGCCACGGTAAATGTGGTGTTACAGGGATAGGGTGGGAGGTGGGTCTGGGTGGGATGTTCTTTGGAGGGGATTTGTGTAGAGTCAATGGATCGAATGGCCTCTTTCCACATTGTAGGGTTTCTATGATTAATTGCAATAAATATATCTCTGTAAATTTCATATCACTTTTAAAATGTTTTTTAAATCACTTGTTATTGAACATTGGGTACAAACTCGTAGGAAGCCTAAGCAGGATGCATGATTTGAAGCCCAGAACTGCTATTGAAGCAGAACAAATAGTTAAATCTCTATAGGGTGTATATCTTGTTTTAAACTAAAATGCAAAATATATTGTTTCAAAGGAATGAACTGGCATAAAGTACTTGTAAAACAATTTTCATCAATTATAAGAATTTTGAAGTTTCCCGATTACTTCAGGTCAGAACTTATCACATGCTGGAGGGGTTGTTTGGAGTTTGTGGGGGAGGAAGTTGGCATAGAAATGTTGAAAGCCTCTGGGAACAATAATATTAGTGTAAGGAAGTAATTGCTAAACTTTTATTCTAGCTTAATAATTATACATTATTCAGGTATCACTGTAACTGCCTTTATATTTTTTCCATCTACCAATTGCTGCTTCCTGCTGCTTTTGCATTGGTTTTGCATTTGCGTCTACTCAATTCAAAGGCACTTAATTCAAATGATCAGTTAATTCAAATGTTTAGTCCTAATTTCTCCCATTACTGCGCTATTGACCTTGCTTAATTTGAATTATTTGAGCATCCTTTCCATTTTACTGCAAAAAAACATACTGTATGCTTTTTATTGTTTCTTCATCTCTCAACCTACCATTAGGTTTTAAACTTGTCAATTGAAAACTATTTTGTAGTGTTTAGTCAGATCTTTGTGTAATGGTTAATCATTTTTTGGGCTTTTTTAGACAGCAAAGTACAAGATGCCGCCATGCTTTAACTGCTTTGGTCGAATCGCAGTAGCCTTGAACATTGTTAATTGTGTTAGAAATAACCAGTCTATTACCAAATTTTGTTGAGCTGCATGTCATGAAATCTAAAAGGCATCGATAAGAATTGTAAAGTTTGCTTAAAATTGTCTTTCAATTGCAGCTGCCTTCTTGAAAAGATACTGTAAGTTTGCAGCGTGGATGAAGGAATATACTGCTATGTTGTATTTCCCAGTAGATGAATAGCAAAACATTTCTGTAATGCCTCGTTGTAATTGTGGAATAATCGATAATCATTAAATATTGTGGCGTCCCAGTTAATCAGTAAAACTAACTCCAAGCTTTTGTCCACAGCTAAGATCAGGTGGGGCTCAGATTTTAGAAGGTTGCATTGCAGAAGTCCATAATATATCAAAACTGGATATTTCAGACAATGGTAAGAAGAATTATTTTTGATTTTTTAACTGAGTCTCATCTTCAATAAGTCAATGGTATAGCTGTTTAATTTAATGTAACGTGAAGAATCCACTCATCGTCTTTACACACTTCCATTAACCAAGTGAAATCTCAGCAATACTTGGAGTTGGAGCCATTCACACCCAGGGTTAAATTTATTTCAAAACTAGCTGTCCTGGAATATTGCCTTTTGTATCTGTTATACTAGACGACTTATTCAATATATATGTAAAATTTTTATCATTTAGGTTTATCCCCCTCCTCCACTTCTGATATAAAATATCTTATTTTAACCTATTATCATTGTCAAACTTTAGTGCAAATACTGTTTTATTGAAATTTTGATTGATCTTTGTGGGCAGGTGGTAACACCGATTATTTCAGATACCTGTAGAAATTAAGACCATGGGAGCAGGAATAGACCATTTAATTCATTGAGTCCATTCTGCTATTCTGTGAGATAATGACTGATCTGCAGTCTACTGCAAATAGCCGGCCTTCGCTCAAATTCCATCATACCTTTTGGTTAACCAAATTCTATCCAGTTCCAATTTAAAAATAACAATTCACCTTGCATCAGTTGCTGTTTGTGGAAAAGCATTTCCAACTTGTAGCACCCTTTGTTTGCGGAAGTATTCCAGATTTAAATCCTGAAAGACTTCTCTCTACACTTTGGACTAGGTCCCTCGTCTCAGATTCTCCACCCAATGGGAATAGTTTCTTTTTTATCTAATCAATTCCTTTGTTGCTTAAATTTAAGTAATGTTAAACTATGGTCAAATCCGCCTTTACAGCCCAATTTGTGCAATCTTGCCTTGTAATTTAACGCTTGGTGTTAAGATATGGTTATGGTAAACCTTATCATTATTTCCTCCAATGTCAATATATCCTTCCTAAAAATCTGTGCTCAGAATGGCTCGTCGTACACAAGGTGTGTTCTAACCAGGGTTTCGTGGAAACATAAATTCCCCCCCTCCCCCTTTTATGTTGTAGTTTTCCAGATGAAAAATCCAGAATTCTTTTTGCATTTTAATTATTTCTGTACTCCTCCATGATATTTTTGTGATCTTTGTACCTGGATGTTTAAGTCTTTTGGAACTCCACTGTTTCTATCCTTTTACCACTTAAAAACGGTAGAACAAAGTATTTTCTAGGTCCAAATAGGCTTTGCCTGCATTGATATGACAGCTTATGTCATGCCTTCATGACAGCTTTTCTCATTTGCTTAATCTGTTAATCACAGTAATTTTATACTTCCCTCTATATTGCTTGCAAAGTCACATATAGTTATGTTATTGGCAAACTGGAATGTAGCTTTCTATCCTATCATCTGAGTTGCTGCATATGATGACTTGATGCCCCAGTTGTGATACATTTTTTAAAAAAAAACTACTAAACACATCTTGTCAGGTACAGTACCTGCTTATTGCACTTACATTCTGCCCCCTGCTATGGAGCCAATTTCTTAAAACATTCAATAAATTGCCCTGATTTCCATGAGTATGAACTTAAGCTGACAGCATCTTAAGAGGATATTTATCAGACCTGTTCTGGAAGTGTATATGAAGAACATCCTTAGAAATTTCCCTGTCCGCTACTTCAAAAACTCTTCGAATTATTTAATCAGGTCTTTCAGGAATTAACTACCTGTTGTAAATCCATGCTAGCTATCTTTTCACAGCTGAAAATTTTCAAGCATTCAAACCCCTCAAGCCTTACTTGTAGGCCAATAAATTCTTGACAAGTGATATTATGCTAACTGATTTCTCAATCACTTTTCTTAAAGCAATGTACAATTTGAATCTAAAGGAACAGTTTTTGAATCAGCAAAGCTGAGAAGATTATATACTTAGAAAAAGAAGCAAAATACTGCAGCTGCTGGAGATCTGAAATTTTAACAAAAACACCAATGGCTGAAAATTATTGTATTATTTATGGCTGCTGCCTATTGGAGTTTGCATTATGCATATTGAGTGCTGTGTTTCTTACATTTCAGCATTGACTGTAAGAGTAGTTAATTGTCTTTGAATCACTTTGTGAGATCTTGACATTTGTGATGACCGCAACATAAAAGCTAGTTTTTTTTAAACTTATGCTTTAAGACAGCTGACCTGTGTCACTGGGCTATAAAATTAAATTCACCCTCTCCCATAAAATAATCAGCAGTAACAATCCCAGTGGCAGTATTCACACTGCTGCTGTAGCTCCGGTGTTACAATTATATAAAGCATCTGTTCAGGTGGATTGCATCATTTCTGGATGCACTTTCTAGTTTACATTACAGAACCAACGTTGTAGAAGTCAAGGATTTGCTGTAAAGAAAATGCATGTTTACAATATAGTTTACATTCCTTCCCTATACAGCAGCTGTGCTGTCCAATTGGTTGTTCTCTGCTACACGTACAGCAAACCATTGATGAGATCATGAATGACTACATTGCAGCATTTTGTTTTGGAGATTATGCAATGTGTTCATTTTTACAATATGTAACTTTGTTTTGTACAGGTTTAGACTCCGATCTTGCTACTCTTGTAGTGTGGATGGGCAAGAATAGGTCAATTCGCCATCTAGCCTTAGGCAAAAATTTCAACAATATAAAGTCCAAGTAAGTACTTTTTTGTGGATAACTAACTGAAACAGACTAATAAACATCAGTTGTATTGTCATCAAGTAAATGCATTATTTACATGGATTGTCCTAACATTCTGCATAACTTTTTCATACAAAAAATATCATGTTTAATGAAGTTTAACCTTGCTGCCAATCCAGAGAATTATTTTATGATGCCAATACAGACACAATGAGCAAAATGGCCTCCCTTTGCACCATAATGATTGTGATCTTTTTCTGTTACTTACCAGAATCAAAAATATTATCGCGTAATGTGGCTAATATGATCTTATGACTGTGCTGTAAGTCCATAAGACATAGGAGCAGAAGTTGATTGTTCAGCCGATTTAATTGGCAGAGCAGATTCTGTAAGATCATGGCTGATCTGATAATCCTCAAATGCACTTCTCTGCCTTATGCCATAACCTTTGATTCTCTTAACTATTAGAAATTTGTCAGTCTCGGCCTTGAATATGCTTAATGACCAACCTCAACAGCCCTATGTAGTAAAGAATTCCACAGATCCACAATCCTCTGAGAAAAGATTCCTGCTCATCTGTCTTAAATGGGTGACTTCTTAGTCTGAGAATATGCCTTCCAGTCCTAGACTGTCCCATTAAAGAGAAACAGCCTCTTACCCTTTTACCTGTCAAGCCCCCTATGACCCTTGTATGTTTCAATAAGATTTCTTATTTTTCAAAACTCTGAAGAGTACAAGCACAACCTACTCAACCTCTCCTAAGAAAGTCCTCCTTGTCCAGGGTTGACCTAGTGAACCTCTTCTGGACTGCTTCCAATGCTAGTATATCTTGCTTTATGTAAAGGGACCAAAATTGTTGTCTGACTAATACCTTATAGTTTTCACACAATCTGCCTATTTTTATAATCCATTCCCTTTGAAATGAAGGTTAACCCTTATTTGTCTTCCCAATAACTGCTGAACATGAATGCTAGCTCTTAGTGTTTCATGCACTAGGACCCCCTTCAGATCTCTGTTCTGCAGATTTTTGCAGTTGTTTTCCCGTTTAAATAATATTCATTGCTTCTATTCCTGCCAAAGTACGTAACCCTAATTTTCCCACAATTTTTCTACCTGCTGAATTTTTTGTCCGCTCACTTAACCACACTGTATCCCTCTGTAGACACCTCGTGTCATCTTCAGGTTTTGCCTTCCCAGCTGATTTTGTATCATCCAGAAACCTTCACTTCTCTTATCCAAGTCATTAACATATATATTGTAATTAATGTGGCCCCAGCACTGATCCCTGTGGCACTCCACTAATTACAGGTGATTATCCTGAAAATGCCCCCTTCATCCCAACTCTGTCTTCTGTTAGCCAGTCATGTATGTATGGCGTGTATGATAGTGTACTATCCCTAAGACTATTGCCTCTTATCTTATTTAGTAATCTTATGTGTGGTATTGAAGCTTTGGCATTTTTGAAGATAAAGAATACTTTTTACCTCTTCCTTCTCAACACTTGACACCCTGTTGAGTATGACTGTATCAAGACTGGATTTATCCAATTGTTAGAAGCAAGTCTGATAGACAACCTTGAGGGTCTTGCAGAATTTTCATGATTGAGGTCCTGCAGGGTTTCATGGCTAAACGTTAGCTCTTTGCTAACATCATGCCTCATTAAATACTTTTGCCAAATTGATTTAGCCCTGGAAAATGTGATTAACAATAAACCATGCTTTTAAGACTACGCTTAAGAAAATAAAAATGTTAGTGAATTTTAAGTACCCCATTTTTCATACTCCAAAATTCTGTATCTTTGAGTGGTGAACTGAAGATTTGATCACGCTGTGATCCTTCAATTCAGGTCCTGTTACATTGCTGTGGGAAAGCCCTGTAGGCCAGGCAATCACTGCAGGAAGAGGAATTGAATCTTGCTGTTTACAGGAACGTTCAGAAACTACTAGAAGTCAGTTTGTATTTATTAGTGGAGGTCTGAAAGCTGGCCATCTGCCCTTCAGCTTTTATTATCTGAAGTGGAAAGAGAGAGTTTACTTTCTAGTTTTAATAGAAAACTTGTTTTCTAATTGCAATATATGTACTAGCGTTAACTGGAGAGTAAGGGCAGGGTTACGTATTTTTAATCACACTGTTTGGACATGTTCTGACAACAGTTGGGACTTGAACCTGGACCTTCTGACCAAGAATTGGGGACACTACCACTGCACTGTGATCTCAACGCTATTAGTGGTTAAATAGCATGTGTGTTGACTATTACGCTTTGGGAAGTTTCTGGAGATATGCCAGTATTAATAGGATAGCACAACAGTATCCCCAACTGAAAAATAGTTTTCATGTCATATTTTAGTAACAATGCTAGAGTCTGACATGAGTGGAGGTGACAATAGCTAGTTTCAAACTAATGATCAATATTTCTTTAGTACGTTTTTGCAATGATGGCTCTCTGGAAGTAAGAGGCCAGTTTTAGTGCAGCAATTCTCATAGAGCCCAAGCCATTTAGGTCTGGAAATACTGAGTTCAGTTTGGGCCATGAGGAGCTCAAATTTTCACTTACATGCTTTAAATCAGAGATTTCTGAGTTCAGAAGGTACAATGGTGAGCCTTTTGTAGCCCATCAAGATTCTGGGTAGATTGGCATATTGTTGCAAATTGAGGATAGTCAGTGGATCCAGCAGTTTTCTCGTCCAGAAAAAAAATTGTCTTCAATAGTTGTGGTGATTGCAATTATAACTCCCATCAGCATGATAAAAATAACTTGGGATATCAACCAGAAATGCATTGCATTTATATTTGCTTTGAGGTTTAAGTATAAAGACACTTTCAGGTCCTAAGTTGATATAGATAAAAAATTAACTTGGAAAACTCTTGAACTGATATGTTTGAGATACTTTTAGACCTTGCTGATGGCTTTATTTCTTGACCCTGGTCCTTCGAGGTTATACCAAACAGGATACTTAGCATCAACAGTGAGTGATATTCTGAAACGTGTATTTAAAAAAAAAAAACTTCTTTTAAGAACAAAAACAAACTGAAAGTGGTGGTGTAGCGCATGTTGCATCTTTATTTGTCATGTGTCCATGTGTGAATGAGACTTGCCATAAATGCACTTGGGTTTAGCAACTGGAGAGTAAATTACTGGAGCTTTCTTCTGTGTTTTCCACTTATCTGCATATGGTGATTAGTTTGCCCCTTTCTATATTAAATTTGTACTGCTACAAAGACATTAATGTATATTTTCATAAATAATGCCTCCTGATGCATGTTACTCAAATTATCCCTTTCACTAGCTGGAGTGTCTAATTGTAGTGGGACGTGTTTGTACTGACAAGTTCCATTATTATTGTGGATAAAGGCACTTATAACGGAAATATATACGTAAGAGCAGAATAACATCCTGTGCCCAAATCCAATCATTCTTTTCTCTCTAACCTCAAAGGCAACAACTGCTCTCGACTCCCTTCTGATGTTTAATTGTATATGTGTTACTGTTCGAAAATATGATACTACTTGTATTATTGCTGTCACAAAGTATGTTGTCCATCAAAGAGCATGCACTCAATGAAATCTGTACATGGCTTACCATTTAGTTTTAAGTTCTTGGCATTGTCATTAGATCCCAAGGTTTATTTGCTACTGCACTTAAATGCAACTGAGTTTTAAAAGATTAGTGACCCATATTTTGATATTACAACTTGTATTTTTAATACAAAATCTGATTATTTTTCCACAAAGAGAGCTTCTGAGTAGTTTGAGCCGATATCTTCTGCAATTTGGAAAAAAAAACAAAGTTAGTCACTGAAACTTATGAGATTCCAAATGATTTGGCAGGTGGATTTGAGAGGTACCTCCTTTTGGGTTTCCTGAGGGTGACTAGAACTAGGGATGTAGTCTCAGAACCAAGGGTCAGTCCTTTAAAACTGAGATGAGGAATTTTTTCACGGAGTTGTGAATTTTTTGGAATTCTTGCCCAGGAAAGTGGAATTGAGATCAAAGATAAGCAATGATTTTATTTAATGACAGAACAACCGAACAGGCCACATGGGTTGCTCCTGTACTTTCTCATTCTAAAATGCATCTCACTTGCTCATATTTTGTTTGCTAACATTACTGTGAATCACCTTTTAAAAGTTTAAAGACATCCTATAAATGCACATTGTTACAGTAATACTGTTAATAATAATTGCTGTTTAATGTTTACTTTTGCTGCTATACTCACTTTTTTCAACTTATTAGTGCTGTGCTTCTTATGCATTCCTCAAACAAGGTTCCATGTTCACTTCCTCACCAATACGAAGTGTGCTGATCTCAGGCAAAGCAAGTATGGTGAACACACAGTATCCCTTAGGACCAGATGGGGGCAAATGAACCACAATTAATGTTCCTGATCTTTTATACTATATTTTGCTGTAAAGATCACTTTTGTAAATAATTTGTAAGAATAGGATATGGCTTAACTCTGCTCCATTGTCAGATAGCTTGTTACGTTGTCTAGATATATACATGATAAGGTGTCAGTATCTGACAGTGACTTTGGAGGTGTAGTTGAGTAACAGTTGCTAACTTCAACAGGAGAGGTGGATTTTTAAATGTGTGTTGATTATAGAATTTCATTCCATTCCAACATGGTATTTTTTTCATTTTTTTTTTGCAGGAATCTTGCACCAGTGCTTGATAACATTGTACAGATGATTCAAGATGAAGAATCAGTAAGTTTTTGCAAGGTTTTGATATTGGACTTAATATTTTAGTGGTAAAATGACATTCTTATTTTATCTACTAGAGATTTTTAAACTAAACATGTCACAAAATTGATTCCAAATGATACATTGCTTTTTAAATTGTCGTGGAAGTGTTCCCAAAACTACAACTGCTGGTATTTTAAGTTCTTTATTTATTTGAGTCTTTCATTTCGAAATTAATTCTCAAAATTACTGAAGTTGGAGGAACCGTTAGTCTCCAATAAACTGAGACTCTCACTGATTTGAGTGATCATTTGTCCATAGTAGGATGT
Organism: Ginglymostoma cirratum; assembly: GCA_024137785.1. Lineage (NCBI taxonomy): Eukaryota > Metazoa > Chordata > Chondrichthyes > Orectolobiformes > Ginglymostomatidae > Ginglymostoma > Ginglymostoma cirratum. The sequence continues at coordinate 7,657,505 of JAHRHZ010000030.1, forward strand.
ATTGGTACCGTGACCCCTAAAAAGTAGCATTTTAATTTTCACTGGGAATTTAAGCAACTGTTTTTGACTGATGAAGGTGTCATATTTTCACTGCAGATTTTATACATGATGAAATCTGTTTGAAATTCTGATTGCATCTAATGCATTGTTCCTGAGATTTTTTTTCAAGTGTCATGTTTCTTCTCCTAATTTCTGTTTTAACCCACATTACTACTTAAATGAGAATTTTGAAGAGAAGAGAAGGGAATAGGGATGTGGGGGAATTACGTGGTTTCAAGGGCTGCGGAGAAAAGATTGTCTTACAGTACTGAACTCTACATGATATTACAGACATTGTGCAGTTATGATTACAATCTTGTGTTGAATGGTGGGGCATTTTGTCTTTTTGGATATTAAGAAGGGATACAGTAGATACAAGGAGAAAAGCTAGTTCATTACTTGCATCATTACTTTAAATCAGTTCCATTCAGAGCCTTAATGTTGTCAGTTGGGAAACATTTTTGTTGTGGAACATCAGAGTGAATGGATGTGTACCAGTAAGAGTGAAAGTGGGAGAAAGGTTTGAACATCCAGCTGACGGCAGACAATTTGCATATTCAATATGAGATGTTAAAGTGAATTATAAATAAAGTACCAGATTTCCTGCACCCCCATCTGAAACATTGTCAAGAGGGGAAAGGAGGAGCCACATGAAGGAAACCCATCATCCTGCAACAATTTAATGGCCAGTTGGCTGTTAATAGGCTGGGAGTGGAACTTCCACTCCTTTGGATCATCCGCTCAGAGGCTGTCAGCTCTCCATTTCAGGACAGAGGCATGAATCATTGGATTGGCTCGTGATCTGGGTAGGAGTCTGGGGACCTTTCCAAGTACCTACCTGGCAAGGATGACAAGGAGTTGGGGCTTGAGAGGCCATGCCAAAAGGAAAACTGGTTGGGATAAAAACTGAACTGGATTGGCTGTATTTTGACAGCATCTCCTAATCTTGATTATATCCCAGGGGTGAGGGAGTTAAGCTCTTATGTTTATTTATATTCACTAACTGGATGAGGACATTGCTGGCTAGACAGCATTTATTGTCCATCCCTAATTGCCCAGAGGGCAGTTCAGAGTCAACCACATTGCTGTGGGTCTGGAGTCACATGTGGGCCAGACCAGGTAAGTATGGCAGCTTCCTTCCCTAAAGGACGTTAGTGAACCAGGTGGATTTTTGCCGACAATTGGCAATGAATTCATGGGTCATCATTAGGTTCTTAATTCCAGATATTTTATTGAGTTCAAATTCCACCATCTGTCGTGGCTGGATTTGAAGTCGTGGCTGGATTTGAACCCGCGTCCCCAGAATGTTATCCCCGTCTCTGTATTAACGGTCAAGCGATAATACCACAAGGCCATTGCCTCCCTTTGTTTGCTTCAGTCCCTGACAAGGAGAAGTCATGTCAAACATTGATACCTCAGGGCCACGATTGGCCTCCTGTTTGTCGGGTTGCAAGTATATGAAGGGCAGGCTGTATTCCGGGTCCAACAAGTTCCATGGCTTCAAACCTGTCAATGGGGAAACGCAGAATTCAGCCCCAAGTGCTGAAGTTACCAGATCAGAAATTTTAGAGTGTTGTTGTACTGCAGTGGTAAAAGCCTATTTAGAATGTTTTAAAGAGGGAGATGTTAATGTACAAAGCAACATAACAAAATAATTTTGGAACTTAAAAATTATTTGAGTCGAATGAAGAATGATTGAGTGAGAGCAACATTTAAGTCTTTATAAAAGGAATGAATAAGGGTTGAAATACAAATTAGAGATTAGGAGTATAAGATTAAGTCTTAAATGAGATTTGGCATTTTAGATAAATCAGAAATGAATAGAGGATGCTAATCTGTTTTACAGCAATACGGAAAAACTGAATTAATATCCAGTTAAAGATCGAAAATGGGACTGCAATGTTACATTTATGTCCTGAGACGTTTGCTTAAATCAAACATTGTTACCTCAAGTAATGTCATCCATGTTTACTAAATAATTTGGATAGAGTTCATCATAACACAATTGGCACTCGGCATCAAGTTTCAAACTCAGCCATATTTTAATTATTATCTGTAGAAGTACAAATAAATAGTATTTTGAATTCCAGATTGAATCCTTAGTCAGCCAGATTCTTGCAATGCCTTCCCCACGGGAAAGTAAAAACTAAAAATCCTATTTCTTCTAAGATTTAGGAACCTGCCTGGTTCCAGTAATTCTCCACTTGGTTTTCATGGAATATACTGTGTGTTAGAAAAAGGAATTCAAACGTTTCTATGTCTCTTCTACCATCTCTTTATTTGTGCATAGCTCATATTTTTCACTTTAAACAAACTTATCCAATCCATGAGGCTTGCTGCCTAAATCCTCTGTTGCCTAAGCTGCTGACTACCTAACTTGTCTTGCTCCAGCAATCACTGATATTATCAGCCTCTTGCTATTTTGTTTTGTCTCTACCACTTGTTTAAAAGTACATCAAACATTTTGAAAAAGTCTTCAATTTTCAAAGTGTTATTTTTAATGTCCTGAACTATGTCCCTTCATTTTGGATCACTCCTTTCAATACTCTGCAATCAGCCTACCGTTTTACAGCAACTTAAGCTCACTTAGTCCAATCACAAGTGATGGCTTATATATTTATAGCTGTGGCTTGTTGACTGTGTTCTCGTTCTGCTTTGCCTTTCTTACTTCCTTTGACCCTGCTGACCACTTTATTAATGTTGAGAGAGCTTCTTCACTCAACTCTTCCAGTCTTAACTCCTTCATTCTATTTCTACTGTTAGCTATCAGTGTTGATGTAGCTTTATAGAACAATACAGCGCAGAACAGGCCCTTCAGCCCTCAATGTTGCGCCAACCTGTGAACTAATCTAAGCCCATCCCCCTACACTATCCCATCATCATCCATATGCTTAGCCAAGGACTGTTTAAATGCCCCTAATGTGGCTGAGTTAACTACATTGGCAGGCAGGGCATTCCACGCCCTTACTACTCTCTGAGTAAAGAACCTGCCTCTGACATCTGTCTTAAATCTATCACCCCTCAATTTGCAGCTATGCCCCCTCGTGCAAGCCGACGTCATCATCCTAGGAAAAAGACTCTCACTGTCCACCCTTTCTAATCCTCTGATCATCTTGTATGTCTCTATTAAATCCCCTCTTAACCGTCTTCTCTCCGATGAGAACAGACCCAAGTCCCTCAGCCTTTCCTCGTAAGACCTTTGCTCCAGACCAGGCAACGTCCTGGTAAATCTCCTCTGCACCTTTTCCAATGCTTCCACATCCTTCCTGTAATGGGGCGACCAGAACTGTACGCAATATTCCAAGTGAGGCCGCACTAGCGTTTTGTACAGTTGCAGCATGACATCACGGCTCCGGAACTCAATCCCTCTACCAATGAAACCTAACGCACCGTATGCCGCCTTAACAGCGCTATCAACCTGGGTGGCAATTTTCAGGGATCTATGTACCTGGACACCAAGATGCCTCTGCACATCCACACTACCAAGAATCTTTCCATTGACCCAGTATTCTGCCTTCCTATTATTCTTCCCAAAGTGCATCACCTCACATTTATCTGCATTGAACTCTATTTGCCACCTTTCAACCCAATTCTGCAGTTTATCCAAGTCTCCCTGCAACCTGCAACATTCTTCCACACTGTCCACCACTCCACCGACTTTAGTGTCATCTGCAAAATTACTAACCCATCCACCTATGTCTGCGTCCAAGTCATTTATAAAAATGACAAACGGCAGTGGTCCCAAAACAGATCCTTGTGGCACACCACTAGTAACTGGACTCCAGGCTTTGTCTCCAAAAGCTTCAAAAGTACATAAAAACATGGAAAATGAAGCTTTAGGAGACAAAGCTACATTTTCCATGCTTTTATGTACTATTTGATTTCAATGTTAATTTCTTTTCTTTTTCGTAACCTTAACAGCATTAAGACCGTAACCTCAACTGTAAATGCAATTTACTTATGTCTGCCTTGGTGATGCTCCATTTTACTGGTCTGATGGTTCTATTGTTTTCCTTGTCAGCCTCCCACTCCATTTCATCTATAAAATATGTCACCTATAACGTTGCTAATGTGTGTTCACCTCCATTGAAATATTAAACCCTTAACAATATTTTCCTTGCCAAATGTCATTGGCTTCTTGTGTTCTTGACAATTGAATTTTAAGATCCTAGTCTCGAAGTAACACAATGATCTTGCCCTTTTTTAGGTTAGCATTGAACCTTCTTCCTTCTCTGATAAGATCATGTTTTCAATAAATACAAGGTGGTGGAGTTTACAAAATGAATGTTATTCATACAATTAATTAGCCTGAATGTAGGTATAGAGAGCAGCTCCTTGGTTTCTGTATCTTTCAAGCTTTCTGAAAGTTGCACACAATGTTCCTTACGTATTAGATAAGATATGGTGCATGAAGGTACACATCTCAGTTGAAATATTGTGACTTGTCTGTTCTGAGATCCTTTGAAGATCATTCTATTCACATAAACAATTGATTTGCTTTAAGGATACTTTTGTCAAACAAAAATTTGTGATCTACTGTTGGTAACCTCTGAAGAATAACTGTTAATATTTTATAAGATAGTTAATGGATCCTCCACCCTTGTTTATTAGCTAGCAAGGTTATTTCTTGACACATGGCTGATATGATTATTGAAATGTAGTCCCTATGGAAACAGTTTTTGTGAATGGCAGGTAGCTTCTGAAAGCAGAAAGCAAGCTTTGCTTTGCATAGTACTTCTATCCATCCTGTTTATGATGGGAAGCCTGTTACTGCAAAGTCATATAAAACTGATTATTAACCTTTAATTCTGCAAGATTTCATATCTGCAAATCATGATGATATCAAATCTGTCCATAATAAGATTCATTTATAAAGCTTAATCAATTATAAAGAGGTTTTTAACCTTTCTTCTCCATTCCTGGGGATGGATTTCTGCTGGGGATGAGGAAATAATAAGCTCCCTTGCTGTCTGTTGATGATGTATCTCTGTTTGAAGCTTCCCTGACACTTTACAAATGTGATGTTCTGTGGGTTTCTCACAGGTCTTTGGCAGTCACTGAGCTTACATCTACAATTGTTGTTTTCTCTTAGAATAAAAGAAATTTCAGAAATAGAGGTAAAAGGTATAGAGTAATGATTTGGTTCTGACTCAACATTGTATCAGTACCTAAATGATGGCAGGTTATGTACATCTTTTTGCTCATTCAACTTGAACTATTGTTGTATCAGAGATAATAGGTACTGCAGATGCTGGAGAATCCGTGATAACAAGGTGTGGAGCTGGATGAACACAGCAGGCCGAGCAGGAAAGCTTGACGTTTCGGGCCTAGACCCTTCAGTAATGGGGGAGGGGAAGAGGGTTCTGAAATAAATAGGGAGAGAGGGGGAGGCGGATAGAAGATGGACAGAGGAGAGGATAGGTGGAGAGGAGACCGACAAGTCAAAGAGGTGGGGATGGAGCCAGTAAAGGTGAGTGTAGGTGGGGGAGGTAGGGAGGAGATAGGTCAGTCCAGGGAGAACGGACAGGTCCAGGGGGCGGGATGAGGTTAGTAGATAGGAGATGGGGGTGCGGCTTGAGGCGGGAGGAGGGGATAGGTGAGAGGAAGAACAGGTTAGGGAGGCGGGGACAAGCTGGGCTTTCCTCCGTTACGTTGATGGCTGCATCGGCGCCACCTCGTGCTCCCACGAGGAGCTCGAACAGTTCATCCACTTCACCAACACCTTCCACCCCAACCTGAAGTTCACCTGGACCATCTCTAACACCTCTCTCTCCTTCCTGGACCTCTCTGTCTCCATCTCGGGTAACCACCTAGAAACCGATGTCCGTTTCAAGCCCACCGACTCCCACAGCTACCTAGAATACACCACCTCCCACCCACCTTCCTGCAAAAATGCCATCCCCTATTCCGAATTCCTTCGCCTCTGCCGCATCTGCTCCCAGAATGAGGCATTCCACTCCCGTACATCTGACATCCTCATTCTTCAAGGACCGCAACTCCCCCCGCAGTGGTGGAGAACACCCTCGACCATGTCTCCCGCATTTCCCGCAACTCATCCCTCACACCCCGTCCCCGCAATAACAACCAAAAAAGAATCCCCCTTGTCCTCACGTGCCACCCCACCAACCTCCAGATCCGACGCATCATCCTCCGACACTTCTGCCATCTGCAATCTGACCCCACCACCAAAGACATTTTTCCCTTCCCACCCTTGTCTGCTTTCCGGAGGGACCACTCTCTCCGTGACTCCTTTGTCTGCCCCACCACCCCTGGCACTTTTCCCTGCAACCACAGGAAGTGCTACACCTGCCCCCACACCTCCTCCCTCACCCCAATCCCAGGCCCCAAGAAGACTTTCCACATCAAGCAGATGTTCACCTGCACATCTGCCAATGTGGTATACTGCATCCTCTGTACCCGTTGTGGCCTCCTCTTCATCGGGGAAACCAAGCAGAGGCTTGGGGACCGCTTTGCAGAACACCTGCGCTCAGTTTGCAACAAACAACTACACCTCCCAGTCGCGAACCATTTCAACTCTTTCCCCCCCCCCTCCCATTCCTCAGACGCCATGTCCATCCTGGGCCTCCTGCAGTGCCACAATGATGCCACCTGAAGGCTGCAGGAACAGCAAATCATATTCTGCTTGGGAACCCTGCAGCCCAATGGTATCAATGTGGATTTCACAAGC
>JAHRHZ010000030.1:7664631-7809321 GCA_024137785.1 Ginglymostoma cirratum
CCCCATTTATTTCAGAACCCTCTTCCCCTCCCCCATTTCTGATGAAGGGTCTAGGCCCGAAACGTCAAGCTTTCCTGCTCCTGTGATGCTGCTTGGCCTGCTGTGTTCATCCAGCTCCACACCTTGTTATCTTGAACCATTATTGTACTGTGTTCATTATTATCCCAATGCAGAGTCTGTTTTTCTTGCAACAGAAGTCTATTCATGTACTTCTGTATTCCCCATCAGTTGCTCTTTGCCTTGTGTTTGGATAAGAATCTTTTGGTTAAGACTTTTTTTAATAGAGATAGAAAAGTCTTTTTTGCTACCTTATGGTATTATGCTTGTCTGTTTGGTTCCTCTTTGCAATGTCATGCCATATGTAGTACTTGAAAACAAGTGTACTCATTGAATATTCAAAATATAAGTTGCTGCAGTAGTTATTTGTTTACTGCAAAATGGCAGAGTCGTTCTGAATTTCAACAAAACAAGAATGGGAAGCTCCAATAAAAGACAGGAAGGCAGACCAACGATGGCTAGCATTTAACAAATGAATACATAATTTGCAACCCATTCCTTTAGGGCACAAAAACTTAGTCAAAGTTAACATAAGAAAGAAGTTAATATTGGATCAAAGTGTAAGATTACAGTATTCCCTAAAAAAAAGTTAGTTATTTGAGAATTCTAAGGCTTTAGAATTCAGCAAAGGTGGACTAGGATTAATGTTTGGAATGGTAAAAGGAAATATGAGTACACTAATAAGAGATATAAAAATGAATCCTAAATGTTTGTAGGCTAGTGGCAGTAAACATGGGCCCATTTGAGGCACAGGTAAATTTATAGTGGGGAATAAGGAAGTGACAGACATTAAATATTTTGTATCTGTCTTCATGGTGGAAGATGAAAAAAAAATCCCAGATGTACCAGGGAACTGTTGTCTGGAGAGCATGAGGAACTTAATGATGTCAGTGTAGTGCAGAAATTGTACTGATGATGTTGGTAGGACTAGCAGATGTGGAATTCCCTCAGTCCAATGGTCTGCATCAAATATTTTTAAAAGAGGTATCTGAAGATATGGTAGATGTATTGTTTTTGAACTTTTGAGAATTTCTTAAATTTTAGAATCTTTTCCAAGGTTTGAAAGGTAGTAAGCATGGTCCTGTTGTGTGAGAAGGAAGGAAAGACATCATAAGAAGGAAGAACAGAAGCAGGTAATTCAGCCCCTTGAGCCTGCTCCACCATTTGATACTATCATGGTTGATCTCACCTTGTCTCAACTCCACTTTGTCCACTCCCCAGAACCCTTCAACCCATTACTCATTAACAATCTGTTTATCTCCTCCTTAAATTTACTCAATGTCCCAACATCCACCACAGTCCGGACTTGAGCTCCATAGATTCACGATTCTTTGGGAGAAGTAACTTCTCATCTCCATTTTAAATTTGATATCTATTATCTTAACCTGCCCTCTTGTTCTAGATTGCCTTACATAACGAAACATTCTTTTAATGTCTACTTTGTCAATGTCCTTTAGTATCTTATGTACCTCAATTTGATCTCCTTTCATCCTTATAAACTCTAGAGAGTATTGGCTTTAACTCTTCAATCTCTCTTCTTAAGGTATGTCCTTCATCTCTGGAATCAATCTAGTGAACCTCTAATACAACTACATCCCTCCTCAAGTAAAGTGGACCAAAATTGTACGCAATATTTCAGGCGCAGTTAATAGATTAACCAACCTAACAACAGTAACAAAGGGCTCTTGTGGTGCAGTGGTAGTGACCCTGTCTCTGGACCAAGAGGCCAGTGTTTCAAATCCCACCTGCCTCAGGTGTGTAATAACCTCTAAACAGGTTGATTAGTAAAATAGGAAAGCATCAATAACAGAGGGCTGTTGTTGATGACACGGTGGTAGTGTCTCTATCTCTGAATCAGGAGGCCAGGGTTCAAATCTCACCTGCTCCAGAGGTGAATAGTAACATCCCTGAACAGCGTGAGAGAAATAGACTGAAATAGACGACAGAACTAAGATTTTTGTGGTGCAGTGGCAGTATCCCTACCTCTGAGCTAGGACACCTGGGTTCAAATCCCACCTGTACCAGTGGGTTTTCATAACGTCTCTGAATATGTTAGTTAGAAAATATCTATGAAGAAGCTGGAGAGCTTGGATGAATGAGCGAGAATATGGTAGATAAAATATGATGTTAAAGTGTTAAGGTATCACTCTTGGTCAGAAAAGTAAAAGTAGAGAATACTTTGAATCTGGATGTCTTTTTACCTGAATCATAAAGTTTATAAACAATTGTAGCAATAAATTATGAATGCATGGTATGTTCGCTTTTGTTACAAACGAATTAAAGTATAGAAGTTTAAAAAAAAGTATCGTGGCAAATCTACAAGGCACCGGTGAGGTATGATCTGGAATATTAAGTACCGTTTTGAACCCCTTACCTAAAGATGAACATGCTTGATCTAGAGGAAATACAATGAAGGTTTGCTTGACTGGTTTCAAGGATGAGGAGATGTGGAGTAGATTACACCCATATACTCCAGAGTTTAGAAATTCTTGGGGGACTTGACAGGGTAAATGCTGAATGTTTCTCCTGACTGGGGAGTCTAGAACATGGGCTCCTGGACTCTTCTCAAATATTAGGATTCTTTATTTGAGATAGCATCTTCATGTAGACCCAAATATCCATTTCAGAAGTTCCTTTCATTTAGGGTAATGGGTTACATTCTTCAGATTGCATTTGCTCTGGGAATTTTAGCAAAACCTCATACAGTGAATACTATTGAGCATGCATTAGATGCTGAGTAGAACCAAAATTGTTTGAACCATTTAAATAGTGACATTCACTGTGGGGACAATCTTTTTAAATCAGCCTACTGAAGAAGACAGTAGTCACCGTTGGAATCCCAATTTAAGAAGGAGCCAAAATGACTAATAAGATTGAGTTTAATATAGATAAATTACAAAATTCATTTCTGGACTTTTGAAACATTTCAAGGTCTGCAGCATTCCCCAAGGTTAACGATGCTTCCAGCTGATGTTAGTGTAATGAAGGTGAATTAACATTTTTCTACTGTGACTATTCATGATTATCAGAAAATGTACCTTAAGTTATGTGCTTTATGTATGTGCAGTAATATTTCTTTTGCTGTTGGCTGAATACTGCTGGACAGAACAATAACTATGCTTCAGAGAGTCCCTGGAATATTTACTAAATGATGACTTACAACCATAAATTTGCGTGTTAAAATCTTAAGAAATGTAATTGTTGGATTAGTATGTCAATATACTAATACGTTTTGCCATATAAAAGTTATTGCCATTTATGTTGGTTTGTATCATTGGTGGCCCATACACCAAGTTTTTAGGTATAAGCAGAGGTGAAGCACTTTTAATGTATGGTGAAATAACTTGGAGGACTAGTTAATTGGAATCACCTGCTAAATACTGCAGAATCAGAGAGGCCGGAAATCTGACCGGCAACTGATTGGACTGAACTGACAGTGAGATTTTTTTCTCAGGCTTACTCTGTGCATGTAAAATTGCACACTTTTTGTGTTTAGAGAACAAATTTTATACACCATTAGTAACTGATAATTTAAAGCTGATACATTTCTTTTTATACCTTGTAGCCACTACAGTCACTGTCGCTAGCAGATTCAAAGCTTAAGACTGAATTAACAATAATAATTAATGCTTTGGGGAGCAATTCTACTTTGACGAAGGTGGACATCAGTGGGAATGGAATGGGAGACATTGGTGCTAAGATGCTTGGGAAGGCCTTACAGATCAACACAAAACTCAGGTAAAATTAAATACCTGCTTCTATGATGCTGCTTGACCTGCTGTGTTCATCCAGCCCCACGCTTGTTATGTCAATTTTCTTTCAGGATTGAATTATGTATTATATGGATATATTGTGTTATTAGAAAGCGAAAGCTTAGATTATTCTTGTTTATTCTTAATTTGATGACCTGCAGAGATTGAGATAGCAAGGAGAGAAAAATAACAGCAACCAATTCAGAGTCATTTAACAATATTAGCTGTCCTCTAATCCTAAACCTGCTTAGGCAACTTCCTTTGGGACCATGTGTTGTGGCCTTGAAGAGTACAGGTAGTTTGTAGCCAAACATTGCAACTGAGTTGTAAACTGTTGGAGAAATACTAAGGAAAATTAGATGCTACCAAAAATTATGCCTTCTTATTTATATTTGTATATTAGTGTCTGGGCAAGATTTTGTGAATTAAACTTAGTTTAGTGCATTATTTAAAAAGTGGCTGATCTTTTTCCACAGGACAGTAATTTGGGACAAGAATAACATAACTGCACAGGGCTTTCAGGATATTGCTGTGGCTTTGGAAAAGTAGGTAACAACCAGATTATTTCTTCTAAAAGGTGTAAATGTATAATGTAATGTATGATTTGCTTGAATGAGTATTCCATGAAACTTGTGCAAGTTAACAGTTGTTGATGTCCACTTTGCCTAGTTTTAGAACATAGAACATGACAGCGCAGTACAGGCCCTTCGGCCCTCGCTGTTGCACTGACCCGTGAAGCCAATCTGAAGCCCATCTAACCTACACTATTCCCTTATCATCCATATGTTTATCCATTGACCATTTAAATGCCCTTAAAGTTGGCGAGTCTACAACTGCTGCAGGCAAGGCATTCCACGCCTTTACTACTCTCCGAGTAAAGAACCTACCTCTGACATCTGTCCTATATCTATCACCCCTCAATTTAAAGCTATGTCCCCTCGTGCTAGCCATCACCATCTGAGGAAAAAGGCTCTCACTGTCCACCCTATCTAATCTTCTGATCATCCTGTATGTCTCTATTAAGTCACCTCTTAACCTTCTTCTCGCTAACGAAAACAGCCTCAAGTCCCTCAGCCTTTCCTCATAAGACCTTCCTTCCATACCAGGCAACATCCTGGTAAATCTCCTCTGCACACTTTCCAATGCTTCCACATACTTACTATAATGCAGCAACCAGAACTGCACGCAATACTCCAAGTGCGGCCGCACCAGAGTTTTGTACAGCTGCAACATGACCTCACGGCTCCGAAACTCAATCCCTCTACCAATAAAACCTAACACACCGTACGCCTTCCTAACCACCCTATCAACCTGGGACGCAACTTTCAGGTATCTATGCACATGGACACCGAGATCTCTCTGCTCATCCACACTACCAAGAATCTTACCATTAGTCCTGTACTCTGTATTCCTGTTACTCCTTCCAAAGTGAATCACCTCTCACTTTTCCGCATTAAACTCCATTTGCCACCTCTCAGCCCAGCTCTGCAGCTTATCTGTGTCCCTCTGTAACCTGCAACATCCTTCCGCACTACCCACAACTCCACCGACTTTAGTGTCATCCGCAAATTTACTAACCCGTCCTTCTATGCCATCATCCAGGTCACTTATAAAAATGACAAATAGCAGTGGCCCCAAAACGGATCTTTGCAGTACACCACTAGTAACTGATCTCCGGGATGAACATTTCCCATCAACCACCACCCTCTGTCTTCTTACAGCTAGCCAATTTCTGATCCAAACCGCTAAATCACCCTCAATCCCATGCCTCCATATTTTCTACAATAGCTTTACTGAAATCCATATACACCACATCAACCGCTTTACCCTCATCCACCAGTTTGGTCACTATGTTAAAGCTGTTACCAGCAACAGTAAAGGGTCAGAAGATGGCCATTCACATTCATCTGAGGTCATCCTCGCTGATGTTTTCTCTAGACAATCTGACTACTTTTAACAGCTTTGGAAGTTTTATGCACCTGTTCAGCCATCTGTGTTTTTTGTCAGTTTCAAAAAAAAAGTTGCAGTCCAGTCTCTTAAAAATCAGCCAGTGATTTTTCAGCCCTGTAAATGAAATCATTTTCAATATAAAATGCTTAAATCAGGTTTTACAAATTAATCCCAACAATAGGAGAATGTGAATTCTGCCTTCTTTGCCTCCTGTTATTGTATGACGTCAAGATGAGATGCTTGCTGCAACCACGGGACTGGCCTTAAGGGTCAGATTCAACGAATGGAAGATAATCTTGGCATCAAAAATGCCAAAACCACCTTCATCCAAAGACAAAAATTTAGATTCCAATGTTTAGTCAGAAAATGGTGCTATTCTTGAATCTGAGTCAGAATGTTGCACGTTAAATCCCACTCTAGAAACCAGAGCACGTGTCCTAGACTACTGAAGTAGTAAAGGGATGCGACAGTGAAATTTTCAGCAGTGCAATATTGGCTATTAAGCAGCCATAATTACAATTTATAATTGATTCATTTGGTTAGGAGGCATGTTATCTCTCATAATTTTTGACAACTTAAGAGTATGGCAAGGACATGTTAAGAGCATTTATTCCTGCGCTCTGTTGTTAATTCAGCCTTTGACGTTTATACTGTGATAAGTCAGAAGATTAATGTTTCTATTGTACTATAATGGAGGAGGAGTAATTCAGTATTATAGTAAAAATGGCATTATCTTTAGTCACAATTACAATTGTTTGGGGAAAGAATGAATTCACTGAAGTGCTGATATTGACTGAGCTTTTCACTCGCCCAAACTGCCAAATGCAAATGTTGTTTGGTGCCATGAATCTCCAGGTGTATGGTCTTTCCTAAAATTACTTGGCTAGTGGGTGCTAAAGAAATGGAACTTATTTAGGACATTCTACTCACTTTGATCATGGAAGGTTTTGAGGAGCATGCTGTAATCCTGTCATAAGCTGCAGGCAGGCTGGGAACAATGTGGAGAAATATCCTTGTCACAGTCAGAAAGGATGTCATTTGTTTGTTTAAAAATGATTATGTTCTGTGACCAAATTAGAAACTCCGTTGAAGGATTCAAACACAATCAGGTGGAAAAGATAGGCGGGTATTTGTGACACAACAATACATTCCGTAATTTTGGAGAGGAAGGTGTGTTTGAAAATGGGAAGACAACTGACTGGTACAGAGGAGCAAAGAATAAATTTTTGGAGGAGAAGAGTGATAGCTGATTTCAAGTGAGCTGTTTATCATCGTAGCAATCATAGAATCTCCACAGTGTGGAAACAGGCCAATCACCCCAACAAGTCCACAGCTCCTCTGAAGAGCATCCCAACCAGACCCATTCCCCTACTCCTACATTTCCCATGCCTAACCCACCTAACCTAAACGTCCTGGGCACTATGGGCAATTTAGCATGGCCAATCCACCTAGCCTGCATGTCTTTGGACTGTGGGAGGAAACTAGAGCACCCGGAGGAAACCCACGCAGACACTGGGAAAATGTGCACACTCCACACTGACAGTCACCTGAGGCTGGAATTGAACCTGGGTCCCTGGTGCTGTGAGGCAGCAGTGCTAACCACTGAGCCACCATGCTGTTTAACTATCAATAAATATGGAGCTCAGTAAGGCAAGTCGAATGATCAACAGTTCACCTGGAATAGGATCAGGGAGCGCAGGTATGTCCAATGGACAAGTTATATTCAGAGAGATCGTTGAATGAAATGGGATGGAATGTAGAGAGATTACTTCAAGAATAGGATACGAGAGAATTTTTGCACTCATTTGTCCCTAAGTGCTGAAGAAAGAAGGGAAATAGTAGAAACTTCTAAATGTGTGGTGTAGAACTAGCTCCTCATGTTTCATGTAGTAAGGATAATTTATCAAGACTGTTTATAGTGGACTAAAGTCTGACATAATGTCTGTATTCTGAATGATCTTTCAGTCGTCACTAATTTTTGTGATGATGACCATATCCCAATTATTTTTTCAAGTGATCTAAACAGAATGATAAAAGTTAAATCATTTATTTATCAAAGAAGTTCAAGTTTGCATCCTTGAATTTCAGGGAACAGAATGAGGATCATGTGTTGTAATGCGATTAGAGTGGAGAAGAATTTTTAGGAGGAACAAAGGCATTAAAAGTGGTAAATTTAGTAAATCAATACACTGTTGAAAAGGCACTTCAGGTGGACAGACAGTCTGCTGACCAATTGATTAACTCTGTGTGTAGTCTAACAATAATCTAAGTATGTGAAATACTCAATGTATATGCAGCTCTAACCTGTGTAGTTTACGTAGCCAATTTATTAATAAAGTTCCAGTTATCTGACTCTCAATCCAAGCCTGATTTTTATTTTTGTGCTATATGTTACGAGGGTTAACATATAGAAAACACTGAAGGACTCTTTTCTTTCATTCACTCATGGGATATGGGCATCACTGGCTAGGCCAGCATTCATTGTCCATCCCTAATTGTCCAGAGAACAATTACGAGTCGATCACATTGCTGTGGGTCTGGAGTTGTATGTAGGCTAGACAAGGTAAGGATAGCAATTTCTTGAAAGGAATTATGAACCAGTTTGGTTTTTACACAAATTCATAATGGTTTCATGGTCATCATCAGATCCTCAATTCCAGATTTTTATTTAACTCATTTTCCAACATCTGTTACGGTGGGATTTAAACCCAGACCCCAGAACATTATGTGGGTCTCTGGGTTAGTAGTCTAGCAATAATTCCACTAGGCAGTTTCTTCCCCATAACACCTCACGGAGTCGCAGCCAGAGGCCAAGCGACATTCCCCAATTCATTATCATTCCAGACGGGATACCTAATACTGTTAAGCTGTCGGCTGAGGTGGGATGAACTGGGTCCCCTTTATTCACCACACATTTGATTACATCAAGACTAATTTACGAAAAGTGTCCCTTCCCTTGTGGATACCTTTTTTCCCAGATCAAAATGAATGTATGTTTTAAAAGGACCCAATTTAAACAGCTTTCTTAAATCAACAAATAGTTTGAGGTTATTAATTATTAAATGATAGGCTGAATCCTGCGTTTTACCAATCGAGTTTGCTTTGCCATTCAGTAAGATCATGGCAGATCTGAACCCTCAACTCCACTTTCCTACCTTTTTCCCATAACCTTTAAATCCCGTCCTGATTAGAAATCTGTATATCTCAGCCTTGAATGTATTTAATGACCTGGCCTCTCGAGCCCTCTGGTTAAGAACTCCACCAATTTGCTACTGTATGAAAGGTAATTCTTCCTCATTCTGTCGTAACAAATCTATCCTTACGTTGAGATTATGGCCTCTGGCACTAGCCTCTCCTACAAGGAGAAACAATCTCTTTGCGCCTACCCTATCAGGCTCTCTGCTAAAGCCATGCTAGATTATATCTGCTTGATTATATTGTGTTTCTAAATGCTTTGCTATTGCACACTTTACAGTAGACACTAACATTTTCCCAATAATGGATGTTAAACTAACTGGCCTCCTTCCTTTTTTGAATCTTCTATATTTCAGTAAGATCACCTTTCGTCCTCCTCAACTCCAGTGAGTGTAAGCACACCCTACTCAACCTATGTAAGACAGTCCGTCCGTACCTGGTACCAACCTAATGAAGCTTCTCTGGACTGCCATCAATGCCAGTATATCTTTCCTTAGATAAAGTCCCAAAACTGTTCATGCCATTCTAAGTGTAGTCTGACTCGTGTCTTTGTATAGTTTTTGCAAGTCCTTCCAATTTTTATACCCCATTCGATTTGAAATAAAGACCAACATTCCATTTGCCTTCCTTATTTACTGCTGAACTTCTATAAATCACTAAATGCTGGCATACATGAGAACTCCAAAATTCCCCTGTGATGTAGCCTTCTGCAATCTTTCTCCATTTAAAAAATGTTCAGCTCCTCTGTTCTTTCTACCAAAGTGCATAACCTCTCATTTTCCCACATTATATTCCATCTGTCAAGTTTTTGCCTATTCACTAAACCTATCCATATCCCTCTGCTGACAAGATTTTCCAGGTCCTGGAAGATCACCTTAAGATCACAGTAAACCTGACCATATGTCATGTGAAAATGTCAACCAATTTGTAAACAGATGTCAGTGCAAGTAAATGGAATGTGATTTCATCGAAGCTAACTTAGTCGAAAGGCTGCTGGTACTTGTCATTGCTTCTGTACCGATCAAATCTTTCTGAATGGCTCTTCTGGACAAACCTAAAGATTACACTGTTGAAACATTGCTTGAAGAAGGATGCACATTCACAGCAATCATAGCAGGGCATCAATATCTGTTCGTGTTTGCTTCTGTAGCAACTTTTTCAGTCATTAATAAGGTTAGTAAATCATTCCAGCCTTGTACAAGATGTTGGTTGTCTCAAATCAACTGACTAGTGCCCAACATTTCATGACACATGTAAAACAGTTTCTAAGAGGAAATTGATCTAAAATATACAAGAAACTGAAGAATACCCAGAGAAACACAAAGTACAATATAATTTTCCACAGCAGCATGTGCTAAAGAGCCAACCAAGGAATAATGCCAAAGTTGTTTCCAAATTTCCATTCATCACACACCAGCACGTCAACCAAGTCCAAGAGGTACTTGCAACATTATAACTTGCTGATTCCTGCCAGACAGTGCGTGTGGTCAATTTGACCCACTACATGGCTGCTATCAGAGAAGCTATAGTTTTTAGCTCCATCCTTTTACCATAATCATTCCCCAAGAGGAATGATCAACACATGTCATTTGCCAAGATTGACACTGGTTCAACTGCCAGTATCATCCCTTTAGACATCTTAAATGAGATGTATTCAGGAAATTGGCACAATGTGATTGTAGTCCACAAGCGGTAAGTTAGCTGTTTACAATACGTCTGATATCTCTTACCTTGGCAGTATTAGTCTTAAATATCAATTCGGCTCCTGTGATGTACACCTGAAAAAATTTGTTGATACGTCAGGATTGTCTGTTTTGTGTGCCATCATATCCACGCGATAATGGATATGCCAGTTCTAACATCAGAGATTCCAGATTGAAACATCACATCTGACAAACTTCTACCCAGGCGGGTTTGATTTTCTTGGTAATCTTTGAAGACAATGCAGTACTATACCTGAAAGATGATACCCAATCCAGCATCAACTTTGCTCTTAAGTGCAGCATTCACAATTGAAATTAGCTCAAATTGTAATTTGAATCTGTGGTGTCAAAACAACAACATTTACAAAGTTGAGCATTATATTGGTGTAGTTGCATTACTTGTATTTCTTCAAAATACGGTATTTTGTGTATATTTAGATCCGAGGCAACTGAACAATCCACGAATAAGATGTTCATTCAGGATTCCCACCAAGAAATGTTTGTTCCCAAGGTCTTAGGTGCAAAGCATTTTTTCAGGCTTAATGCCAGGTTCGTGCACCTTTTCCCAGAGTTTTAGGAACTGACTTTTTTTTAAGATTACCATTTGCTGGTTTCCATTCTTTTATACTATAAACTTCCATCAACTCTTGAAAACTGAAAGAAAACTAGGCTTAATTTTAAACAGTAAAAATATCAAATTGACATGATGAAAATCAATTCTTCAGATCAATATACATGTCATCACTTGTATCTATCCTACCAAAATAAAGACATTGAAAAGATGCCTACGCCACTTTTATTTTTTATTCTTTCATGGGACGTGTGCATCACTGGCTGATCATTGTTTATTGCCTATCCCTAGTTCACTAAGATGGTGGTGGTGATCTACCTTCTTGAATCACTGCAGTCCATACAGGTAGATCTGCAATGCTATTAAGGAGGGAATTCCAGGATATTGACCCAGTGACAATGAAGAACTGCAGTGTATTTCTAAGTCAAGATAGCAAGTGGTTTGGATGGAAATTTGCAGGTGGTGGTGCTCCAATGTATGTACTACCCTTGTCCTTCTAGATGGAAGTGGTCATGGGTTTGGAAGGTACTGGCTAAGGATCATTGGCGAATTTCTACAGTGCATCTTGTAGATAGCACAGACCACTACAACCGAGTGTTAGTGGTAGAGGGAGCGGATGCTTGTGGATGTGATGCCAGTTAAATCGGCTGCTTTGTCCTGGATGGTGTCAAGCTTCTTGAGTGTTAAAGCTGCACTCATCCAGGCAAGTGGGGACTATTCCATCACAATCATGACTTGTGACTTGTAGATGGTGGAGAAGGCTTGGTGAGTTAGTTGCCACAGTATTTCCTAGCCTTTGACCTGCTATGTAGCCACTGTATTTATGGTGAGTTTCTGGCCATTGATAACTCCCAAGATGTTGATAGTAAGGGATTCACTGGTAACACCATTAAACAGCAAGGGACAGTAGATAGATTTTCTCTTTTTAGGAGCTGGTCATTGCCTGGCATGAATGTTACTTGCCACCTGTCAGCCCAAGCCTGGATATGGTGTAGATCTTGTTTCATTTGGACATGGACTGCTTCAGTGTCTGAAAAGTTGTAAATGATGCTGAACATTTTGCAATCATCAACAAACATCCCCACTTCTGATCATATGATGGAAGGTCATTGAAGCAGCTGAAGATGATTGGGCCTAGGACACTATCTGAATGAATTCCTGCAGCGATGTCCTGGGGCAGAAATGGCTGACTGTCAACAGCCACCTTCTATGTGCCAAGTATGATTTCAACTAACGGAGAATTTGTCCCCAGCTCACACTGATTCTAGTTTTGCTAGGGGAGGTGACTTACAAAGGTGTCAATTTCTTCAGCATTTTATAATATATATTCCAAACTTTTTAATCAAAGTGTCTCCTCTTTGACATCTTCTCCACAAAGGTGCACCATACATGAAGATCACCAACATATCATTCAATCTCTCAAAAACACTTTAATCTTCCAGCCAGTGTATTCTTCAATATTATGATCCCTCCAAGCTTAGTGCATTGGAAGTAGATGTATCCCAGAAAGTTTCTCTGTACGTATCTACGCAAGGGTAACAAGCCGACTATGTTTGATTCCACATTACTTACGATGGCATGAGCAAATTACTCCAATGTGGAAAGGGAAACTCTTGCTTTAGTTTCCAGAACACACAGGTTCCATATGTAACTATTTGGCAAGCATTTTGTTGCTCATACAACCACAAACTGTCAGAAATAATCTATTGAAAACTCTTCAAATGCAACATCACAACTACAGCAGCTACTTGTAAATATCCAAAGGTGCAGTTTCAAGGTACAATACAAAACATGCTGATAGAGGACTATTCCTGATGTCCTTCCAAATCTAGCTTATTAATCAGTCAATCAATTATGTATATAATGTAATTAACTTTAGCATAGCACCTAAACTGTACATGCAAGTCTGAGATGTCATTTTAGTCTACATGGTTGCTAATAGATTTCCAGATATTTGACTCAATGCAAACACAATTGTTTGTGCTATATGTCACTTGAGCAAGCATACAGAAAATCATGAAACGGATCAGTTAAGATTTTTTGAAAATTATACAGTGGTTAGGACTTTGGGTTTTTTCTCATGGGCAGACACTGGAAATAGTGGCAAGGGAGATAAAATGTAGGTTGAGTGTGTTAAAAGGAAATGACCAGAGGTTACCTTAACTGTCAGTGCCAGTTACGATTGGGGCTTTAAGGCAATGGAGACAATAAGGTCAAGAGGTGGATGTGAGTAGTTTAGTTTGTGAGGGAAGAGATTTAGGGAGGAATGGTGAACACCACTGATGAGAGAGAACAGGTACAGGTTGCAATCACTGAGGATGGGAAGTTACACAGTTCAAAGGCTGAGTGAGGAAAGCAGACTTGGCTGAGTCAGAAGTATAAAGTGAATTTATGGTGACAGTATGTTACAAGGCTTTCAAATGAAAGGAGTAAATGATGGCATAGTGGGTGAAGTTTCCAGAGGAATAGGTAGACACATTGAGCTTTGACTTAAAATAAAGATGATAAATGCCCCGCAACAGTTTGATCGGACCAACTTGTGGAAACTAGTCGAGTGAGAAATGTGTCATCACCCTCTGCCATATCTCCATTAAGACCAAAATGTCTGTGAGATTGTTCACAATAAGCTAAGTGAAGACGAGGGTTGTATTTATAAGTAAAAGTACTTTCTGGAGAGAGATGCAGAGGAAGCAATAAAAGGTGATCCAGTGGCAGCATTCAGAAAGACTAAGCTGGACACAATGAGATCCATAGAAAGAAGGATGGCAAAATTTGCCTCCATGTCCCAAAAAAAAGTGATCATGTCACAGGGTGAGGAGCAAATAGGATGAGAGAGTTCACATTGTTGCTTGTTAGGAGGCAGCAATGAGTGTCTTGACTGGCTTTTCTGGAGATGCCAAGGGAAGCTTCAGGATTACTTGAGAGGCAGTCACTTCTGGGACCGTGGTATGAGACTGGGAAAACTGCTAAGTACTGAAGAATTGATGTTTGAGGGAAATTTCTTTCATTCATAGATTCGTAGTATCCCAACAGTGCGGAAACAGGCCCTTCGGCCAACAAGTCCACACCGAGCGTCAAAGCATCCCACCCAGACCCATCCCCCATATCTACACATCCCTGAAGACTACGGGCAATTTAGCATAGCCAATCCATCTAGCCTGCACATCTTTGGACTGTGGGAGGAAACCGGAGCGCACAGAGGAAACCCATGCGGACACAGGGAGCATGTGCAAACTCCACACAGACAGTCGCCCGAGGTTGGAATCAAACCCAGGTCTCAGGCTCTGTGAGGCAGCAGTGTTAACCACTGAGCCACCGTGCTGCCCAATTTACCCAAGGGCAGACAAAAGGAAGGCGACGTTGGCAGGGAAAAGGAAGAGGGGAATTCAATGTAATGTCTGGAGCAGCTTCTGAAAAGCACTTGAGTGGGTACAGGCACAGTAAGGTTACATACTGGATCAAAGTAGCTAAGAGGTACATGAAAATTCTATAACATCAGTGGTTTAAAATGTTTATGTTGTAAAATCAGCAATGAAGTGATGCTCAGGTTCTGAGACAGATGAGTGAAATCATAGGCAGTGCAATGTGCAAAGCAATGAACTGTGCATTTCCAAAACAAAAAAGCATTCTGTGTCTCTACTATAATAGCTGTTGGGAGCCAAGTCTTTTAATGTACCTGTGGATAGTCCCTCAGGAATCACTACAGATAAATCCAATCATTGAAACAGTAATGTGGGTGTACCTGCAGTATGTGGACTTGAACAGTTCAGGAAGACACCACCTTCTTGAGCCATTAGGCATGGACTGCTGACTGACTTACATGCTGCTTCAACCAGCAATGTCAGAATATGAAAGAGAATATGGACAATTTTATGAACAGTCATATTCTTCAACTGTCACAAAGGCAGATTAAAGCCACTGTTCAAAACACCAGTTGAGTTTTGAACTGGAGTAGCCTGGGGCTGAAGAACGTTGAATTCATACTCTAATGGCGAGTCCATACAAGAAGAATAACTATCTGTTGAAATTGATTGGAGGTGTTAATTAGCTCGAAGTCTATGTCACTATTGCTACTGTCTATTATGGTGACATACTAGTTGAGACAATTAAATTTCAGACCTCTGCCACCCTCTTTAAACAGACCACTTTCAACCAGCAAGTCCCACTAGGCATAGTTGAGTGAACTGCTACAGGTAGATGTTACAGTGACCATGTTGCCCGTGGATATTTGTAAAACTGCATGATTGCTGTCATTTTCCCCTTTTAGTAACTGTCCCCATAATGTGATTATTAGTTTAGTTAATTCAAGATAGTTTACTTAAAAACTCAACCTTTTTGAAAATAGTGACAAAGAAAGGCATTTTCCCTCAGAATAATGCATCTTCTAAAGCCAAAATAAAGATGAAAGCTTACAATAGCTGTGTGACCAGTAGTCTCCTTTTCTCTTTTGGGAACAAAGCGCAACAAAATTTGACAAGAAGTGAAATTGTGCAGACAAGTGATGTACACAGATATAGATTATAGATACAAGATAGCGTCCAGCTTGTACCTTGACCCTAGGTCAATGCTCTGATATCTGCAAGGCCCATGAGTATTGCCTGTGACTAATGTAGCAATTACTTAACTTTGTATTACTCTTACTACCAAACCCATTTATTCAGCCTTTCCCTCGTGCTCCTTCAGCAACCCATCAATGTGACACTCTCAAAGAAAGCATTCGGTGAGAGACTGAGTCACGAAATATTCTACCAATTGTATGCCAATTTTCCAAAGCCCTGTTCGTAACTTCCAGCAGCTGATGCAGGGGATATAGAAATGTCAGTTAAACTGCCAACCATGCCAATTTTGCCAATGCTGTTGCCTTGTAAATGTGAAACTGTTGGTGCCAGTAACATCAGTCCCAACTATCACAGTTCCTTCAGTGTTGCTGGTTCATAATCTTGGAGCTCCATTCCTTCCTCATGGCATTGCACCAACACCAAATGGATCACATCGGTTCAAGAAGGCAGCTTGCTATCCCTTCTCAACAGGAACCAGGATTGGATGATAACCACATCCACGAGTGAATAAAAGGAATCAGCATGAAAGGGCGGCTACTTGATGGCTATCATTTTTTTAATGTAATCAAATCATAAAAGCCAGATCTTAACTAAATTGAGTACAAATAAAATTGACACCGCTATATCATTCACTTTTCTGTTTGAACCGTCTCATCATACGATACTTGTACACCGCACAGGTCTGATGAAGCAAGTGAATTAGCATTGAACATAGCATCAGTGTTTAAAGTGTTGGAACACAGGGTCTTGTTGTGCAGTAGTGCTGTGCCTACCTCTGGACCAGAATTCCCACCCTAATGGCATTGTGGGTCACCTGTAGCACATGGACCTCATTGGTTCAAGAAGGCAGCTCACTACCACCTTCTCAAGGGCTTTTAGGGACAGGTGATAAATGGTGACCAACCAGCGTTGCCCACATCCCACGAGAGAATTTTTTAAAAAATCTGGGTTCAAGTCCACCTACCCTAGAGTTGTCATATAATGCATCCAAAAAAGTGAATTAAAATAACTATAAAGTATTGGGGGTTCAATTTCCCACCACTGTCCTCTGAAGTTGAACCTTATTATCAATTGAAAAATAGGGTAGATATATGACTTGGATTACTTCATTACCAAAGAAAAACGAAGATTATAAGTTTGGCATTATTTCTTTTCTGCAGTTTTCTCTGAGCTAGATACTTGGGAATCAGATACTGTGGAATGTTTCAAAGATGTAGTATCACATATGGACAAAGTTTATAAGAAAGCTGATATGTTAAATGTATATAATGCATGATGACAGTTTCATAAATTTGGAAAGCTGAACAGTTATTCCATAGAAAAATACCTAATAGAAGTAATCAGACTATATTCAAGATTGCAGATACTCTTCTTGGAGATTCACAACTGAGTGTTTGCCATTAAATTTTTGGATGTGCTAAGGTTGAACATGGATAGATAGCTAGCAGTAACTGAAGTTAGATTTTCAACAAGAAACCCATTTTGGGAAAACAAGGTGTAGAGCTGGATGAACACAGCAGGCCAAGCAGCATCAGAGGAGCAGGAAAGTTGACGTTTCAGGAAGAAGGGTCTAGACCCGAAACGTCAGGTTTCCTGCTCTTCTGATGCTGCTTGGCCTGCTGTGTTTATCCAGCTCCACACCTTGTATCTCAGATTCTCCAGCATTGGCAGTCCCCACTATCTCTGAATCCATTTTGGGAAAAAATGTCTTCAAGACTCAAATCCTCAAATGTTTAATTTTCAGTATGTTTGTTCAGAGATCTTTTGCATGTCATCAGAAGTTTTATCTAAAAGGTGGGATTTAATAATATAGTAAAAATTAAACCATTAATTGGGGCTAATTGATTAGCTGTAGCTATAAATGGGGAACAGATGACAATGTGTTTGAAAGACTCTAGGACTAAGCAGAGGAGCTCTTGTGGTGCAGTGGTAGTGTCCCTATGTTTAAGTCCCATCTGTTTCAAAGGTGTGTTTTGAACAGTTGTTTAAAATATTGAAAACTAAGCAGTAAATAAATTCTTGCCAGAAAGGGCTTTCTTTGTTTCTGCTTTCCTGACTGTCTCGGAACCTTTTAGTAAATACAGATGAATTGAAGAGTTTCTTGTATTTAAAGGAAAATCGAATTGTCTACTTTCACTTAACTGTGGGCAGTCAAAATATTTGACAACCTGCCACTTCCTGATAGCTGAATCAAACTTTTCAGATTTGTACAACATGCATTATATTGAATTCCTGAAAGAGCTTGACCGATAATCTTGAAAACATGCTGATTAGTTGGTTTATTTAACTTTCACACATTCACTGGAATTGGGTGTCCTTGAAATTGTATAGTAGCAAGTGAGCGTCCAGCAGGACTTCAGTTGGGAAAATGTTAGCCCAGGAGTCCTCAAAATTAACTCTGCATCTCATGCTACTACATAACATTGGGTTAAAAGTGGACAAATAGACTTCCTGCTGATTACCACTTAGCTGCCACCACTAGCTGATGAATCACTCCCCCATGATGTACACACTTGGAAGAATCTTTGAGGTTAGCAAGGGAAAAGGGCACTCTGAAAGCACTCCATTGTGTTGTGTGATGCTACCACCTTGCAAAGTGAAATAGATTTAGGAAAGATCTGACAATTCAAGATAGGTATCAATGAGGTACTGTAGGCCACCAGCATCAGAAGATTTTATTTAACTACGTTTTGTAATAGCGTGGCTTGGCATGTTCCTCCCTCTATCGTAATCAGCAGACTAGTATATCAATGCTGGAGAGTACAAGAGCATGCCAGGAGCAGCATCAAGCATTTTTTTTTGTTAAGAAAAGACAGTTTTATTATGATGAAGCGGTAGATCAAAGTTCCGTTTCTGCCACAGCCAATTATGAATGATATTGGACAATAAAACAATCCATAAGAGGGGATAGCTGCATAGCATTTCCATCCTCAACAATAGCGGGGCCCAGCATAGAAATACAGAAGGAAAAAGCTGAAGCTTTTTCAGCCAGAGATACCAACTTAATGATCCTTTTTGCACTCCTACCGAGTTTCCACAACAATAGCCTTTGAACCCCTTGATTCACTCCATAGCTAAAGGCACTGGATATTGTGGACTGTGACAAAATGCTAATTGTGGTACTGAAGCCTTTTGCTGCAGGACTAGCCATCCTCAGCTAAGGTATCCTAGTACAACTACAACATAGGCATCTGCCTATCTAATCCACTAATGCACCTAATTACTTATACATCAGCGTGCTCTGATTCATCAGCAATGTAATGGAAGGTGTTATTAACAACATTTCAAGCAATACTTACTCACCTATCCTCAGTTTGATTTCTACTCAGCCAAAGGTCTGAAAAGAGCCTTGGCCCAGCAACAGAGTAAAACATACTTGACCTCATCCTCTCTCATCCACCTGCTGCAGACTCAGCTGTCCAGTAATAGTGATCCATTGTACAGTCGTTGTGGTGAAAATGTCTCATGTAGAACTATCACCATGGTAAATGGGATAGATGTCGAACACATAAAGCAAATCAAGACTCATCATCCATGAGGCACTGTGAGCTATCAGCAGCAGCAGAATTATATTCAACAACACCCTGCAACCTCATTGTACAGCTATGTCCCACTCTACCACTGCAGTCAAGCCAGGGGATCAACTGTGTGCCAGTGAAGAGTGCAGGAGAGCATGCCAGGAGCAGCACCAGGCATATCTAAAAATGATGCAACAAAAACAGAAGTTGCTGGAAATGCTCAGCAGGTTTGGCAGCATCTGTGAAGAGAAATCCGAGTTAACATTTCGGGTCCAGTTTGGGCTGACAAGTAGCATTTGTACTAAAGAAATGTCAGGCTATCACCATCCCCAATGAGAGAATCTAACCATCACCCCATGACATTCAATGGCATTGCCATTACTGAATACCCCACTAACAACATCCTGGCATCACGGTTCCCTCTAAGCTGCACTTTGATGTTTCACGTACTCCAAATGGCATGCCGATGCAATGACTTCTGGTTTGAGAAGCTGCTGTTGTGCACAAACCTTGGCGGTCCATGAAGTAAAAAAGTAATTAGAGTTGTTTGGAAGTTACCATTGACCAGAAATTGAACTGGACTAACTGTATAAATTTTGTGGCTACAGGAGTCATTGGAAGCTAAGACTCTTGCAATGAACATCTTACTTGCTGACTCTCCAAAGGTCTGCCCACCATCTGCAAGACACAAGTCAGGAGTATAATGGAATACTCATTTGCATGGAGTGCAGTTTCAACAACACACATCAAGTTTGACACTGTTGAGAACAAAAAAGCCCGCTTAATTTGTTGATATGGTGTCAATCTTCTCTCTGTCCAATACTAATACTCAGTAGTAGCAGTTTAGACCATCATTAGGATGCAGTGCAGAAATTCTCCAAGGGTCCTTGGACAGCAATTTCCAAACCCACAACTACTGCCACCTGGAAGAACAAGGGCAGCAGATAGATAGAATAGCACCACTTGCAAGTTCCCCTGTAAACCACTCATCATCCTGACTTGGAAATAACATTCCTCCAGTGTTGCTGGAATGGAATCTTGGAACATCCTCTCTAACAGTATTTTGGGTCTAATTACACCAAATAAATTAAAGCAATTTAAGAAATCATGTCACCACCATCTTCTCAAGGGCAAATAGGTAGGAAATATGAGCAAAAGTGCTGTCTGGCCAGCGAAGACAACATCCCATTGAATTTTTTGAAGAGGTAACTAGGTGTGTAGATGAGGGCAGTGCATTCGACAGTCTACTTGGACTTCAGCAAGGCTTTTCATAACATTCCACATAGGAGACTGATAATGAAGGTAACAGCCCGTGGGATTCAAGGGAATTGGCATATTGGATTCTCAATTGGCTGAGTGGCAGAAAGCAGAAGGTGATGTTTGAGAAGTGTTTTTGTGACTTACATGTCTGTGTCCAGTGAGATTTTGCAGGGGGTCAGTGTTGGACCCTTGCTGTTTGTGGGATTTAAATGAGTTAGACTTGAATATAGGAGGGTTGATCAGCAAGTTTGTGGATAGTGCAAAAATTGTTGGGGTGGTAAATAGTGAGGAGGATATAGACAAGCTGTTCAGATGGACTGATCAGTGGCAAATAGAATTTAATCTGGATAAGTATGGCATGATGCACTTGGGTAGGGCAAACAAGGCAAAGGAATACTTACGTAAGGTATGATTTGTCTGGTCAGAGTGCAAAACGATACTTTTCACTGTATCTTGGTGCAGGCGACAATAAATCTAATCACATCAATACATGATAAATGATAGGACCCTGGGAAGCTCTGAGGATCAGAGGGACCTTGGTGTCTATGTCCACTGGTCCCGTAAAGTAGCAGGATAGGTGAATAATGCAGTTGTGAAGTCATATGGGATACTTGCGCAGAGAGGTTATGCTGGAACTATGTTTTAAAAAAAGAGTTAGGCCGCAACTAGAGTATTGTGTGCCGTTCTGGAATCCACATTATAGGAGGGATGTGATAGCACTCAAGAGGGTGCAGAGGAGTTTTACAGGATTGTTGCCTGGGGATGGAGAACTTTGGCTATGAAGTGAGATGGGATCATTTACGTCCTCTTAGATCAGCCAACAGATCAACTTTTATAAGTGCAAATCAAACAATACACTGTTCCCTCTCTGACAAAGATGTGTGCTACCAATTAGGAGAGGCTTGCTACTTGACTCTGAATGTACTCATATAAATTTAACCACATTCATCATTCAGACAAGTAACGAGCACATGAAATACCTGTGTATAGATTGATTGATTTTTAACTCTGTGCTTCTCATTCACAGGAATTATACTCTAAGGTTTATGCCTGTTCCTGTCAACGATGCCTCACAGGCATTGAAGGCCAACCCAGAAAAAACTGAGGAAGCGCTGCAAAAGGTAGATCATCTGTCCCATCATTTCCATTGTGTATTTCACACTACTTAGCCTGAATCAGCATGTAATATGGTAACCTTTGTAAGCCAAAATGATGTTTTGTGAATCACAAAATTACCCATAAAAGACATTGCTGTTTTTGTTGCATTATTTTCAATTTGCAAAGATTCCTTAAGTGAAGAAAACTTTCATGTAGTATTGGGGCCACCATGAAGTGTTTTGACTATAAAGCAAAGTGATACATAGATACAGAAGGAGTGTTTTACCTTGGATGGGATTTGTTAAAGGGAGGATCATAAACAGTACTGTTCTTCAGAAACGACGTACCATGGATGAGTTGGACAGAGGGCCAGTTAGCGGAGAAATTTTTAGGAATAATAGTTCGGTGCTAAATTAATAATGTGATGAAATGCTTCCTGTTGTGTCCATTTACACTGGAGAAGCCAGAAGTCTGTGAATTGGAATGTTCAGAGTACACTCAGTCCCAACAGTTGCAAGGTGGCTCCTTTAATCTGCCTAGCAATAGGAGAGAGGCTTATTACAGGATTTTCAGTGGGGAGAGTTCAGGGTCATTGAAGAGGAGTTCAAAATTGCAGTGATTTAGGAAAATCAACGAGTACATAAAAAGCAGAGAGAGATATGGACTCCACTTTAATCAGTGCAGCTTTTTGGCTGTACTGCTGGGACGGCAACTGAACTACACAGGTTCTGTATGGAGATTGAATGAGAAGTCAAAAGCAGTCGGATGGCTCTGTTGGTGGAATTCAGGAGGAAGTTCTAGGGATCATAGATAATTAATTGTTGGAGTCAGACTTCAGGAATGCGCCTTAGAGCTGTGGAGGCTTAGAAGAAACTGTGTACCACTAAAGATTCTGTACAGCTGAGTGTGGAGGTAAAGGAAACCTATAAATAGTATTTGCTTCCTGCAACAAGCCAAATTGCAGATCAGAAAAATCCAGGTTTGGTGAAGCTAGCTGTTAGTGGAGTCGTGCAATGTGAGAGTACTCCTCCTTAAAGGTGCACCTTTAAGAGTCTGGGGAAGTGTGAAGTCAGAAAATAAATTAATAGGGTGATCAAGCAGATAGAAAACCATCATAGGGACAAAACAAACTTCTCTTCAGAGGCAGTTTCAAGGCCAGTTGAGGAAAAAGTGAAGAATTGCAATACCTTGAGAAGTTTAATGAGATTTAATCAACCACCGTGTCATTGGCATTGTAGTGAAGTTCTCCAGGGATCAGTGTTTGGAGATTTTCTGCTGATATTTTAGTGACCTAGGACTGTTGTTCATGGTATAATTCCAAAGTTTATGAATGATACAAAATTTGGATGTGCTATAAACTTGAAACATGTATAGAGTGGATGGATTAGACAGGAAGAAATTGTTCCCACTGAAACAATTGAGAATGAGAGGTGTAGATTTAAAGTAGCTGGTAAAAGAAACAGATGATATGAGAAGAAAAAGACTCTTGACACAGCAAGTGACTGAGTTCTGAGGAATGCAATATATGAAAATCTGCTGGAGGCAAGTTCAATTGTGGGATTTAAAAGGAAATCCAGCTGTTATTTGAAAAGAAACAGTGTGCAGTGTTAGAGGGATAAGGCAAGAGAATGGCACTGATATTCATTCAAAGATCTTAAATAGACCCAATGGACGAAATAATAGATTTCTCATGCACTTAAACAATTCTGATTACAACGGTGACTGCATTTCATGGGTACTTGATTGGCTATAAGGAGCTTTGAGATACCTAATCGTCATGAAAAACATTTAAATGCAATTTTTTTCTTTCTCCCTTTCTATCCTGAGGCTGAGGAGGTGTCCTCTACTGGTTCTCCTCTACTAGTTCTTTTGTATGGTATCTTACCTTAGAGAAGAAAGGGGAGATGTTCATGATTATTGTTTTAATCATAGAAGATCATAGAATCCCTACAGTGTGGAAACAGGCCCTTCGGCCCAACAAGTCCACACCGAACCTCAGAGCATCCCACCCAGACCCACCCCTCCAACAACCCACCTAACCTACACCTCTCTGAACACTACGGGCAATTTAGCATGGCCAATCCACCTAACCTGCACATCTTTGGACTGTGGGAGGAAACCCATGCAGACACGGGGAGAATGTGCAAACTCCACACAGACAGGCGCCCGAGGCTGGAATCGAACCCGGGTCCCTGGCGCTATGAGGCTGCAGTGCTGACCACTGTGCCACCATTTTGTGCACGTCATAACTGGAGTTACTTGGAGATAGCAAGAATTAGGGGTGAGGCTGCAGCATAGGCCAGTGTACAAGGTAATGTGGATCTGCTAAAATGCTGGACATAAGTTCCAAGTCCTGGAGACTACTGCAGGTGAGTGATGGAAGGCTTTGGTGCATGAGTATTCTGTGAGGTTGATGGTGTGGCAGGTAAGAGAAGCAATGTGAAGATGCATTCATTGACAGCAACTATATCTACACAAGACAATTAAACCCCTTTTGACCCTGCTGCCATGCCCTTGTGTCCTGTACCCAGGAACTTACTTGCTGTCAATCTACTCTCATTCCCTTCTGAGGGTGATTTTGTGTGTTTCTTTGCCTTTCTTCTCTCGCTCACTCGTCTCCCTGTCCTTCCCCTTCCAAACTTGATATCTCTCCTCCTGTCTACCATCTTCACCATAAAGTTTGGCTGCCTCCAATTAACTGGCAAGTCAGAGCAGCAAGATTTCTGCGTGACTGAACCTCCCACTAAATTAAGATATAATACTATCCAGTTAATTTGTGATTACCTTGAAATATCATCGGTCCTCATGGAAAGACAATGTAGGGCTCCCAGCTGTTCTTCAGCCAATGAGTAGGATTCAATTTGCTGCCATGGGATTTCATCCAATGTGCCATTTGGAATCAGATTAAGCTAGCACTTTGTAGATGTGCTGCTCAGTTGTTTAAATTTGTCTGTTGCCTTTACTTAAGAACTAATTTGACAATTTGTGTTGCAGCAGTTGCCTGCATGTGGCAGGTTCTGGAAAATTTTTTTAACGACTTTCACCTTGGATAATGGTATCCATCATGCTTTTGGTGCAATTTAATCTGCACATCCAAGTCCATTTTGTTTTCTTTACTTGGGTCTGGTTAGAATGAGAACTATTACTCAAATGTGTCTTTTGATTGATCATAAAAACTTTATCCGTTACTCTTGCTGCTGTTTCCAAGGTCTGAAGTATAGTTTTAGAGCAGCAATTATATTTTTTCTTCATAAGCCAGCTTTACGTACAACTCTTTGAATTAGAGCTTAGAATGAGCCATTTGACCCTCGAACATTTGATAAAATCATGGCTGCTGTGATGGCGGCCTCAACTCCAATTCCCACCTGCTGCTAATAATCTTTGATCCTCATGAGTCAAAAATCTAACTCCACCTTGAAAGCATTCATTGACATCACCTCCATCACTGTCTGGATAAGATTCATAAACCTTGGGGAAAAAATTCTTCTTCTTCGCCATCCTGACTTTTGAAATGGTGTACTCTAGTTCTAGTATCTCCCACAAAAGGAACGTCCATTCAGCATACACCCTGTCAAGTGTTCTCAGTCCTTGTATGTTTCTACAAGATCATCACCTCCCATTCTTCTAAACACCATGGAATGCAGGCCTGGCCTGTTCTACATTTCCTCATCAAATAACCCCTTGTCCCGGATACCAGTCAAATGAACCTTACCTGAACTACTTCTAATACATAATTTCTGAAATATCAAAACTGCATGCAGAACTCCAGATGTGGCCTTAACAATGCTGTATACAACTGTAGGATCCCTAATTTTATACTTCATTCCCTTTACAATAAACTACAACATTCCATTTGCTTTGCCAATCTCTTGATATGCCCGTATGCTAATATTTCGTCATTCGTGTACCAGAACACCCAGAGCCTTTGAATACCTCAGAGTTTTACAGTCTTGTCCCCATTTAAATAATATGCTATTCTTTTATTCTTTCTGTGAAAGTTGTCATTTTCCAACATTATATTCCATCTGCCAAATTTTTGCCCCAATCACCTAGGTTATCTTTTTGCAGACTCCTCATCTTTCCAGCTAAATTTCCTATATAATCAAAGCAAAATACTGTGGATGCTGGAAATCTAAAATAAACATAGAAAATGCTAAGGGAACCCAGCAGGTATCTCTGCATTTGTGTAGAGAGAAACAGCGTTAATGTTTCGAGTTCAGTATGACTTCAGAACTGATTAGATTTGCCTTCCTTACTATCTTTGTATCATCAACAAACTTAGTAACCACAGATTATATCTCTGCACCCAGGTCATTTATGTAGACAATAAATAATTGAGGTCCCTTGTGATCCTTGTGGTACACCACTCCTTACCGCCTGACAACCCAAAAATAATCCACTTATGCCCACACTATTCTTCCTAATAGCCAATCAATCCTATACCCATTGTTAAATATTACCTTCTACACCATGAGTTCTTATTTTGCAAAGTAACCTTTCATGTGGTACTTTGTCAAATGCCTTCTGGAAATTCAAGTACAGCACATCCACCAATTACCCTTTGTCTCTGTTACTTTTTTACTTCTTCTAAGAACTTTGATTGTGTTAATCTCTAATATTAGGGAATCTAATAGACATTAGGCAAACTGGCCAGTAGTTTCCTGTTTTTGTCTCCATCCTTCCTGGAATAAAGGAAGCACATTATTTACCGTTTTCCAATCTGATTGGACCTTTTCAGAATCAAGAGAATTTCAGAAAATTAAAACCAATACATTCACTATCAAAAATACAAAGTAAGCCTGAAATACAGAAAATACTGGAGAAGCTCAGCAGGCCTGGCAGCGTCTGTGGAGAAAGAAGCAGAGTGATCGTCAGAATATCTACTATCTCAGCAGGCACTTCTTTTAACACCCTAAGATGAAGTGCATTAGAAACAGAGGTCCAGTCAGATTTTACTTCAATAATTTTCTCAGTCCCTGCTGAATGCAATTTTTCTATTTTCTTCTGTCCCTTTTGCATTCTGTTTCATTATTATTTCTGGTATGTAATTTGCATCCTGTA
The DNA here is from genome assembly GCA_024137785.1 of Ginglymostoma cirratum. Taxonomy (NCBI): domain Eukaryota; kingdom Metazoa; phylum Chordata; class Chondrichthyes; order Orectolobiformes; family Ginglymostomatidae; genus Ginglymostoma; species Ginglymostoma cirratum. Next base: position 7,691,356 of record JAHRHZ010000030.1, read on the forward strand.
CAGTGAAGACAACCTCAGAATATTTGTTTAATTAATTTGCCAATTCCTTGTTTAAAATTTCTAATACCTCCATTACTACACACAAAGGACCGATATTCGCTTTACTTATTCTCATCCTGCTTAAATACATGTACAAACGCTTACTGTCTGTTTTTATATATCTAACTAGCTTTCACTTATACTTTAACTCTTCCCTCACTATTCATCTTGTCATTTTTTTGATGTTCTCTATGGATTGTCTAATTTTCTGATCTGTGGCACATGATTGTGGAACTAAATGTTTTTCTTTGTTTGATGCGATGTTAATTTTTTCTGAGTTAGCCATGGATGGTGCATCTCTCCATTACAATCCCGCTAACACCGCCCCCCCCAAACCCCACTGAATTGTGTGTTTTGAGTATTCTGAAATATCCTCCTGATCGTCTCAACTACTCTCTCACTGATGTCGTAGACTTGCTTGCTGAGCTGGTGTGTTTGGTTGCAGACCTTTTGCTACCCTGCTAGGTAATATCATCAGTGCGCCTACAATAAAGCGTTGGTGTTCTGTCTCACTTGTTACTTGTATGCCTCTGTTTGCTGGGGTGGTTGGCATTTCTTCTGGCTCTATTTGTTGGTGGTCTAGAAGCGGAAGTAATGCCAACCACCCCAGTAAACTGCGACATATAAATAACGAGTGGGACAGAACACAGATACTTCACTGGAGGTGCACTGACAGTGTTATCTAGCAGGGTGACGAAACATCTGTAATCTAACACACTGGCTTGGCGAGCAAGTCTACAACCTCATCCACAACTTGAACTACAAATATTTTCAAAAACTTTATACTCCATCACTGTCATACCTTCCTATCCCTGACTACTGCCTGAATGAAAAGACCATATCCTAAGGGGTGTCACTGCCTCTTATAACAAGATGTCCAGGTTACTTCCCTTGATGAAATGCAGACACTGCAATGCAACCTCTGGCACTGTTTTTTGGTCTCTCTCTGCGTCTTTCATACTGTTCAGTAGTCTCTTGGCACTCCTCTGCAGTTTAATGGACTCTCTCATTCAACTTGCACTATTTGTTGCAAGTAAAAGATCACATTACGGTATCTAGAAAATTACACTTTTTTCCACAAAGGCCTAATGAATGTGGTCTACTTCGGTTCTTAAAAATGCTGTTGATTGATAAATATCTATTACCTGTGAATGTAACGTAGAAACTTTAATAATCATGAGAGCACTGTTCACTCTGCTGAAATAAGATTTATATTTTAGTGTGCACAGCAAGCCTTAACTAGAGTTTCAAAGCAAGTCTTATGATGTAATTTGAGAAGTAACAGTTTGCTTTTCTGTCTCCTCTTGGCAAAGACAAAAGATGTTTCTCTGACTTGACCTAGCCCTGACCAGTAGCATATCACCAAATTGATCCCAAGAGAAACCAGAAGGTTGGTTTTATGGCAGTCATTATTTCCACCTGAAATAGTTATGGATCATTTGGCTAAACAAACAGTACAACTAATGTAGACCTAGTGTTTCACTGCTTAGTCCCTGGAATGTCATTGAACGTCCTTGTTGAGTAGCTCTGTTTCACAGAGCTGTTTGTCCTTCCTATAACTTTCGCATGCTCTTTTAGATGATAATGAATTGTTCTTGTGCCCTAAATCCTTGATGTTTAGCAGGGTAGCTTGGTATTTGAACAACTCTTACTGGTACAGACTTGATAGTTATTCTGCTTGCACAAGAGAATTGCAATGCTTTCTAAATCTCAGAATTTTCATCTTGGCATGTCCAAAGCTGCTTTTGCACCTTCAGCAATGGTGATGTGAAGAGTTCTCATTTAAAATTTTGCCTTTATTCCAGATTGAGAATTATCTGTTGCGAAACCATGAGACCAGGAAGTATCTGCAAGAACAGGCATACAGGTTACAACAGGGCATCGTGACCAGCACCACACAGCAGGTGATGATGCAATTGCTCATGACCGCAGCCAGTAAATAATTGAGTCAGCAAGCATACCTGAAAATATTCTCTGCTCCTCTGTTAGATAGATGAACCTTTTTGTCAACATGCTACACCTGCATTTCAGATTGAGACTAATGCAGAAGTACTGTTTTGACCCAGTTCTTGAGTTCAAAACATGCGTGCTTGCAGCCCATTAAAGTCAGTGTACTGTGCCTACCATTTATTTCATTCATGTTCTCCTGGAAGCAACTCCTTGGCTCATTGCTGATATTTCATCCTGAGCCTTTTTTCCATGCGGTTTACGTTGCCTTCCATTCTAAGACAGGGCAAAGAAGCAGGTCTCATGAAACAACAATGGCCCTGAGAGAAATAAATCCACACTGCTGCTGTTATGAATCATGTCAGCCATGTGGCCAACTGACACCATCAGCCCACTTGCCTAATATTGCCTGCATTTTTTATTGATGCTCCAAAGTAATATTCACTGCCTAATATTTGCTTTTGTCATTAATATTTACAGTGTTCTTCCCTCAGTAATGGATGATTTGTCTATAAACGCGACTTCAAGTCCATTATTTGACAAAACGCTATGCCTGAGCAACAAAATGTGAAACTCTAATTTGAAAAAACAAGTTTGTCATTGTGATGGACTTTAAAATGTTGTTTTATTTACTTGCTGATGGAAATTTATCTTGTTCTTTAATAACATTTTTAATTTATAGAATCATTTTTAAGTATGCAACAATGTGCCAAGGAACTTTGGAGGCGGAATGGCGGATGCATGTCAGGATTCCAGACATTTTGGGGAATAAAGAAAGAAGTAATGAGCTTGAGCTTTAGATACATGGTTTGATTGCAATGGTTTAGTGAGCAAAGATGGTCACTACAGTTAAAGGGCCAGAGGGTACACAATGAGGTGTAACGCTGTGAAACATTACAGAGATTACCTGAAGTTAGTGATTGAGGGATGCTCACATTAGTGAAGAAATAATTGGTAACAATTTAAATGTTTAAAAAAAAGCAAGGAATTACTGAGGATAGGTTGGGGTATGTACTAGACCATATAAGCAAATGTACTTGACCCTGGAACAAATCTAGAGTTTAACACTCTTAGTAGTTGAACAGGATTTCAACAATTGCACAGAATGGAAGACTTGTGAGTTTAGTAATTGTGAGAGAGTTAACAGGTAATCTCTCTTAAGGATTAACTATATTTAACACTAAACTTCAAATCTAAATTTTCTTTCAGGTGTGAACAAGGAAGCTGTCTACTGAGAGCAGCTGTCATATGGTTAATTAGAGAGCTAGCTAAAGTTGGATCTTAAATAAAAGCAGAACAGACCTGACTCATCAAAGTCAGTAACAGTCTAAGTACAGTGGGCTCTGTCAAGCAGCCAGCATTATGTGCAGGTTTTAGTGGGTGGAAGACTTTTCTGATTGACATGATGTGATGAATAGAGTCCCACAGGCATCTGTGGTGGCCTGTCTGCTTTTTACACTTTATATCAGTGACTTAGTCCATAAAACTGCATAGTGCGGTTGAGGGATTGATGATTTTTGTCATGAAATAGTTATCAGTATCATTGGCATACAGCTTGATCCCACAAGTTTGGGTCATCTACATAAGGAACATTGTGTATAATAATGAAACAGCAGGACCAGGTTTTTAATGTTTGTCTGGTACAAAGAAAACATTAGAAGACATGAAGTAACTTCGTTGGATAAAAACAACATCCATGACACCCAGGTACCTGGCAATGGCCATATCAACAAAAGAGAATCTAGCTACCTCATTGTGACTTTTGTTGGGATTACCATTGTTGAATCCCCATTATCAACATCCTGGGGGTTCCCATTAACCAGAAACAGAACTGGAACAAATACTGTGACTGTAACAAGCTGGGAACAAGCAAGAGATGTGAGTGGTGGTGGTGGAGGTGATAGTGAGAAGTGATCAAAGTAGTTCAAACCTGGTTACAAATTTTAAAGAGGGGCCTGATATTTATTTTACCCACACATTTCCTAGCCAGTTACAATGAAGGGGTGAAAATAAAAAATTCAACTAACTCAACGTTGTGAACGATTACTATGTATTTTTAATATATGAACTCTGCAGATGTTAGGATCATGTGAAAATGATATAAAGCAAGCTGTTTGCAAGGATTGTAACCTGAAACATGGTCAAAAATGTATGAAAACAAGAACAAATCTGGACGTTCATTCTAAGAGAAATGATTGTTCACAGTAAGCTGATTAGAAAGGTACAGCATAATAGACTTAAGGTCATAGAGTTGTACAGCATGGAAACAAACCCTTTGGTCCAACTCATCCATGCCAACCAGATATCCTAAATTAATCTAGTCCATATCCCTCTAAACCCTTCCTATTCTCATATACCCATCCAGATACCTTTTAAATGTTATTAATGTACCAGCCTCCATCACTTCCTCTGGCAGCTCATTCTGTACACATGTCATCGTCTGCGTGAAAAAGTTGTTCCTTAGATCCCTTTTACTCTTTCGCTTCTCATCTTAAAACTATGCCCTCTAGTTTTGGACTCTCCTACCCTGGGGATAAAAGATTGGCAGTTCACCCTATCCATGTCCCTCATGATTTTATAAATCTCAATATCGTCCCCTTTCATCCTACACTCCAGGGAAAATAGTCCCAGCCTATTCAGCCTCTCCATGTAGCTCAAAACCTCCAACCCTGGCAACATCCTTGTTAAATTTTTTCTGGTCCCTTTCAAGTTTCCCAAATCCTTCCTATAGCAGGGAGACCAGAATTGAATGCAGTATTCCAAAAGTGGCCTAACCAATGTCCCCTACAGCTGCACCATGACCTCCCAACTCCAATACTCAATTCACTGACCGATAAAGACAAGCATATCAAATGCCGCCTTTACCGTTCTGTTCTACCTGCAATTGCACTTTCTAGGAATAACGTACCTGCATTTCAAGATCTCTTTGTTCAGCAGCACACCCTAGGACCTTACTATTAAGTGTATAAGTCCTATCCAGATTTGCCTTTCCAAAATGCAGCACCTCTCATTTATCTAAATTAGACTGCATCTGCCACTCCTCGGCCCATTGGCCCATCTGATCATGGTCCATTTGTACTCTTTAAACCATCTTTGGTCTTTGTAATTTAATTGAAATGGACAAATAGTTCTAGACAATAAAAAAAAAAGCCTGGTATTTGCTCATGAACATTAAACCGTCAACATGTCAACTTTAATCTTTGATTCTGGATGACGATGCTGTTTTTGACAACAGATGATTGACAGGATGTGTGTAAAAGTGCAGGATCACCTCAACTCATTGAGATATTCAGATATAGATGCTGTTCAAGAGGACGTGCGACTGGCTGAAAACCTGATGCGTGATGCCAAAAATTCCAAAACGGTAAGACATGGAATTGTCAGACAGTTAAATGTATACAAGTGTGAAATACTCAACTGAGGACAAAGGTAAACCATTTCAGAAGGCCTGATATAGAAGGTTGCATCATCAAAACAAATGGATCTGGGACAGAATAAGTGTGATCTTGGTGGCTCAGTGTCACGGGCCTGTCGTGAATATTTGTTGACGGCCTATCTCCAGAATTAGACACCAAAAAGCTGAAAAATTTGGAAAAGTCTGAAATAGACTGAATCATGTGGAGGTGAGAGACATGTAGAATTGCTGCTATTAAATCTCTTCCTTTTTTTCCCTCTGTCATTTGCTTCCTTTTCACTTCTGTGTTAAGTTTACCCTTGCATGTTCTTCACTTCAGCCACTCTGTGTGATAATAAGTTCCACATTATCACCACTGTTGAAAATATTTCTTCAGAATTTCTTATCGAATGTCTTGATGACTTTCTTATACTGATAGTCTCTACATATGGTCTTGCCCACAACAGCAAACATTCCCTCTGTATCTGCTCTGTCAAAACTTTTATTTGCCTTGATGCCCTTTATTAGATCACTTTTTTACATTTGGACAAAATGTAAATATATTGAAGTGATTAGGTGAATGATGGTTATGATATACTGCATCAGGAAGAAAAGATGATGAATAAAGCATTCAGAATGGTGTCCAAATGTCCATAAATCATCAAGAAATCTAGTGGCTTTAGTAAACTTAATTTTTCCACTTGTTCATGGGATATGGGCATTGTTGACAAGGTGTGTATTTTCCATCCCCAGTTATCCTTGAGAAGGTGAAGTTGGGCCTCCAATTTTGAATTACCACGATGTAGCAATCAACAAAGGAAACAAGATGTGACCTATGGTACAAATAAGAGGAAACCAGAGGAACTGAAATACTTCAGTAGCACTGCATTTTTAGTACTGTGTCTAGTTCTGATTACTGAAGGACAAGAAATACATTCAAATGCTGGAAGCAGTCTGGACAAAAAGCCTGACTTGATCTGCAATATCCAAATGGCTGAGTTATGAGGAAAAATTTGATCAACTTTAGCTTTTTGGTCTTGAAAGAAGTTAGTGACAGGTTGTCCTTTTAGAAATTTTTAAGGTAGTAAAAGGAAATGATAAATCAAGCTTAACCATGAAAAATTGGCAATAGGACATGCGTTCAAATCAGTAAATTAATAATTTAGGGCTATCAGAAGTTTTCGATACTTGGATTGGACCTTCAGTTGGGATTGTAAAGTAAAATCCTTCAGTGTGATTGTGGCAGGAGACAGGCTGATAAATCATTCCAGATGGAGAAATAAAGATCAGATTGAGAAATAAAGATCAGATTGAATGCTGTTCCTCATTTTACCATTCCTGTTTGTGATCTTTCTTTTGTCATTTATATTTCAATTGTTTTTATGAATCTTTCTAGTGCTGTGATTTAAAAAATGAGTATTGAATAGATCTTGAGGCAGAGTGAATGTGTCTCTACCTCTGGGCCAGAAATTCTAGGTTAAAGTCCCCCCACCATGAAAATGTGTCATAACATGTCCAAGCATGTTGATTGTTTTACGAAGAGAGAGATGACTTAGCAGGATCTCTGAAGTCACGGATTATACTGCAAAAACGTTAGACTTTCCTGTGGTTTGCCAGGCCATATGTCATTGATTTTGCCTAAATAAAGCATTACTGAAAAATAGCTAAAGTCTTCTAGTCATTCTTAGTGAAGTTGTGTGTGGCTTAGGCAAAACTATTTTGTGTTGATATGAGAACTGTTCAGTTAGAAGCTAGATGAAGCACCTAGCAGAGCTGTTACCCCCAAGTTAAACATAATCTCAGAATTACAAAATCACAGAAGTGTTATGGCACAGAAGGAAGCCACTCAGCCCGTTGTGCCTACTCCTGTTCTGTTATCCAGTGGCAATTTCAGTATTGTCCTTTTAGGCAATGGAGCTGCTGTCCTTACCTGGTCTGGCCTACGTGTGACTCCAGACCTACAGCAATGTGGTTGACTCTGAACTGCCCTCTGGGCAAATAGGGTATGGGCAATAAATGCTGCCTAGCCAGAGACACTCATCCTGTGAGTGAATTCCCCATATCCCTGCGCACCGTTTCTATCCAAATAATCATTCATTGTCCTCTTGAATGCCTCAGTTAAACCTGTCTCCACCACATTTCCAAGCAGTGCATTTCATACCCTAATTACTCGCTATGTGAAAGAGATTTTTCTTTCATCACTCTTGCTTCTTCTGCACGTCACTTTAAAACCTATATCCCCTCTTTTATTTCCATTTATAAAAGGGAGCGATTTTTTTCCTATCTACTCTGTCCAGCCTGCCCATGAGTTTGAAAGCTTCTTCCAGATCTCCTCTCAGCTTTCTCTACAGTAAATGGCAAATAATACTTGACAAAACAATACTTTGTAGTAAGCAACAATTTCGACATACTGTATATACTCAAGTAATATTTATCTCACAAGAGCATACCACCAACTTTTAATGCAAAAAAAAACCTTCATTTATTTTCCTACACTTCATACAAGCTTTGGGAGTGGAATTGGCAGAAACTTTGCAGCGATTCTATTTTTAACAAGGCTTTTTTCTCATTTAAATATCGTATCTCATGGTAGATAGTCTGGGACAGTCATACCAGACCCAAAGAAACACCAGTGTCAGTTCATCATCAACAATTCTAAAGATCCACTGCGTATTTCAACATTATTACTCACATAAAAGGCAGCCCTCTACTTTTTGTCTAGAAGCTTGGGCATAAAACCTTGAACTTCACACAAGTATGTACAGTGTGTGGATAATATGAAGAGATGGCTATAGTGATTTGGTCATTGATAATCTAATGTTAGGCAGAGCAAATGGGGAAAATGTTGTCCAAATGATTAACATGCCATAATGCAATCTATTTTTCCTTGACTTCCATTTTTTTCCTTCCTGTCCTCAGTATACTAGTTATTCCCTGGAATCTGTCTCAGCAGGCATGCTGAAGCAGTTAAAATTCCTTTGTAGGACTTGACCTGGCTTATAATGGATTGAAATCTATGACAAAAACAGAGTATTATGGACACTGAAAGCCTGAAATGAAGATAACATTTAGGGGAAAGAGTACGGCATCTATGTAGAGAGAGGTTTATTACATTTCACCAGAACTGTTCTGTTTCTGTCTCTATGCAGGTGCTATCTAACCCAAATTCTTTTCCCCAACATTGCCCAGCTACCCTTTGGCAGATTATCCAAGTTTATAAAGAATCAGCCAACTGTATTTTATCAATCTACTGTAGTTTGGTTAAAAGTGAGGTGTAACAAATGTTTAGATAGCAATTTATCTCATTATAAATATATTTTACCTTTAGCTATTGCCAAGTCTTTATCACCTGCGAGGAGCTTCTTGGGCAGCGGGAATCACTAGCTCATCAAATCCCATTCAGGAAAAACTGGAATCCATGGCGGGGGAGGTCACTCGGGTCGTAGAGGAACAGCTCAAGGTACCTGACGTGTGACTGGATTTATAACCTGCCATCTATTCCAATTGTGTGTATTCATGGAGTTGTCCCTCACTGCTAGTGTTAATGTTGTGTTATGCTGTATGATTTATGTGAATGCAATCTACATACTCTAATCTGAATTGATGTTCATTAATGTGTTTATTCAGTTGCAAGTACTTATAAGTCTGGCACATTTATTGTTATATAAGATGTAGCAATTCCAATTAACATGGTGTTGCTGTCTGTGGAAAGCAACTATTAAGTTCAAGCTGTGACATTAGGTTAAAATGTCAATGAATTAATTTTACTGAAATTTAAATTATTAAAGTTCTGTTTTCACCATTGCCTTAAGATGATACTGAATGTTTTGCTGTGATTATGTGTGTCAGGAGTTATGGCATCTCAACAATTTTGGATGGTGGCTAACTGAAGGTGCAGAGTTTTTATATTCTATTGACATAGAATAACATCAGGAGCAGTTAAATAATAGAATGGAATCTATCAATGTAGATGAAAGCTTGCTGATTCCGTGCACTACTGAATAAAGTGAAAAGCATGCAGTTTTTTTTAACATTTATTGTAATAGGTGCTTGTTTAAAGTTTTGCATCCAATAGTTGGGGACTTCCATATTCAGGGAAATGATAAACTGCTGATTTTTTTTTCCCTTCATCTTTGCAACACTGATTTTAGAAATATTGACTTAAATAATTTGAGATCTTTTTAAAGTGTAATGTCACTGATTATTTTCTGGTATCAAACCTTGCAGTTAAATGTAAACCTGGCAACATTCTCTTCACTTATTTGAGTATATTTTGTCAACATGAAAGATTTGTTGATTTTAATCCTTCAGAGAGATACCTAAATGATGCACTCAGATTGTATATCTATAGAAGCTTTATCTACAGTGTGACAATGCTATGGCTTTAAGAAGTGTATTTGGTCCTGGTTTTATTTATGAAGAAAGATTGAGAGAGAGGTGATGAGCAGTCTACTCGGAGCCAATAGAGTAAACAGTTTGTGAGGCCTTTTTCTAAAAAAAATGTTGGAATAATATAAGCAGCCCGAATGGATCGTGTCAAGCTCCCGCCGAGCTAGGATATTTGGTTTTCTTTTTCAGTAGATGGTACTTCTGGGGTCTTGAAGTTAGATGTGGAAGCTGTCTTTATTCTCTCTGTTTCAGCTAAAAGTTGGAGGTTCCCTTCCTGCTGTTAGAATTGCCATCCATTTTACTGAATGCGCCTTTGCCAAGGGTGTGTTTATGGAGTGTTACTATATTGAAACAGTTACTGTTTAATGGTTAATAATCTATTATTCTGTTAAGTCATTTCAATTCTTTCTTTTCTTGTATTTTAACTATATGAATGCAATATGTAGGACTGCTACCTCACAGTGCCAGCAACCCTGGTTCGATTCTAGCCTCAGGCGACTGTCTGTGTGGAGTTTGCATTTTCTCTCCGTGTCGGAGTGGGTTTCCTCTGGGTGCTCCGGTTTCCTCCCGCAGTCCAAAGATATGCGGGTTAGGTAGATTGGCCATGCTAAATTGCCTATAGTGTTCAGGGATGTGTAGATTAGGTGGGTTTGGGGAATGGGACTGGGTGGGATGCTCTTCGGAGGGGTGATGTGGATTTGTTGGCCAAATGGTTGGTTTCCACGTGTAGGGATTCTAGGATTCTGTGGTAGTTTAACCAATCAAATTGCATTTGGATTGCAACGCTTGGTGCTTGCCTTTAAAATAGCAAGAGATTAGGGTCTAGGCTATCTTCTTAATATATTTTGAGGGGGTTTGCCTGGTCTGTAACAACAGTGTTTTAAAATGTCTGCTTCGGTGCTTACAGAACCCAGTCTTGGCACTTTTTACCTAAGTAACCACACCTTGCCTGAACTGATCAAACAATGAACAATGGACTGTAGTAGCAAAATTTGATTTCTGCCAAAATATTTGTTGGATCATTTGTGTTCCTAATCCTGACCTGTATTAATTTTCAATCTTCTAACATTCCTTGCAGCACTAAATGCATTTTTTTCAGCAATCCAGATAACAGCTGCTGTGCAAACATTCATCCCTCATTATACTCACCCTTCGAAAAGAGTTCAGGGAGCTTCCAACTCTCCTGCACAGCCCTGATGTCAGTGTGTGCAGGTGACATTGGTGCAATCCACTAAAAGTGCGGAGAAGATTTTATCTACAGGTTAAAATGCTAAGTATCTTTTATTCTTAAGGAATGTCACAAATCTCTTTTGATTAATGGAGTTGGTCTGTTTTCCTCAGTTTATGCTGCTTCACACAGCCACCACCATTGCATTGCCAAATACAATGCAATTTTAGTTCACATAATTTTCCATCTATTAAGTGACATTCGAAAGACAATGATATTTGGTTAGTTTGCTTTCTGTTCGTTGTGGGTTATAAGGTTGAAATGAAATCTCTATATTTTGAGTATATGAAATGACGTGGATATTCCAATTTTAAGAAAGAAAGAATATAGCCATAATCAGTAGTTGGAAATAATAAATCTGATTCACTTAAGGTCTTTACAACTTTGCATTATCATACCCATAATGCTCATTGTCATCCACAGATTTACAGAATAGCTAATTCTTCGGTACAAGTTTTTTTTTCCCTTGGAGAATGCTTTTACTTTCTGGAACAAAGATAAAAATTGTGTTGTCTACTGTTTAGGTTTAAGGGTTTCAATAATAGCAGTAGAACTATCACAGTGTAACACAAGATAATCCTTCATTGGACATTGGACATTGGACATTGGACATTGGACATTGGACAGTGAACAGTTAGTTGAGAAACTCCCTCTCAAGCATCAGTTATTTCAGGATGTGAGCTTTTTTGAAAATGTGCATGCTGAATGGAAGATATTCCTGAGGGGCAGAGTGTGTGCTACAGTGTGTGCTATAGAGACAGATATCACAAGAAGTCAAAAAAACTGTAGGTTCATCAATAAGTATCTCCAGGATTTCTTTGTGTGTACACTCAAACATAGCAACCAATTTCAAACTGACAGGCAAGCTAAAGCAGTCTGAAAAGCTGAAGACAAGTGGATTCAGTGCTATTGGATATAAAATAATTGAGTGAAGTAAATGTAGAATTATAAAAATGAAAGTTTAAGTGGTGCATGTTTCGTCTAATAAATAACATGTTTTGAAGAATACTTCTGGTGAGTTTCTAGTAAATAGATAAAATTGTTCTTCAATCAAAATTTTGATTTGTATTCAGAAAATCAAATAATAAAACACTAGAATTCTGTGTGTCTGTTGCCAAATTAAAATAGCAAATTACTTCTTGCTTTGAGTATCCGAGTGAGAGGAAAGTTCATCAGAAAGATTTTGAAGCTCTACCCTGGGTTTCAGAAGCCTTTCATGGAACCATAGGTGCTTTCTGACACAGCAGGTTTAAACTGCAAGCAGCTAATCACACAAAGAAGAAAGTCTTGCACACTTAGTGCATAAAAATAGAAAATCCTGGAAATACTGAGGTCAAACAACATCTATAGAGAGAAAAACAGAGTTAATGGGCTGAGTTGTCCCATATTTTTGACTGTGAGCTCTCCACGAGCCCTGCGATTCTTCTCATGCAATTCTCTGCTGCTCATCTTATTAATCTTGCATCCCCACCTCCACAATAGCATTTGCATGCAATCTTGCTATCATCAGCAACAGAAGTGCTTGCTGGTGAAAGGATCTTCTGGCATTCGTGCTGTTGGTGCCATGTTTAAACAGCAGCTGCCAACCAGGAATTTTTCGTAATAAGCCACTGCACAATTCCAAAGGAGACATTGGAGAAAGTCAAATTGGCAATCCCCTTTTGCCAGCAGGAACGTAGAGATCCTGGTTGACAGGGTGATGGAGCAGAGGGCTGTCTTCTCTTCCCAGGACTGCCAGAGGAAACCATGGCACCAGACTCTGCCAACCCGATCTGAAGTTGCCACCTGGATCAGTGCAGTAAGAAGGAAGCATCTTCTGCACATTACAAGGTAGATGCCACCATCTAAATCACTCATGCAGCATCATCCTTAAATGGAGCACATTCACCTCATACCCTGAAACTATTACAGCATAACCAAGAACTGCAGGTGCTGGAAATCGGAAACAAAAACCGAGAAATTACTGAAGAAACTGGGCAAATCTGGCAGCTCCTGTGGAGAGAAGCAGTGGTAACATTTCGAATACAGTGACTCTTTTGCCTCAATCATTAAGCACCTTCAGCTGTCTGCTCTTCCTCCTTACTCAGGACACCTCACCATTGTCTCACCAGCTCCACAAACCTAACAGCTGTGTCAGCCACTTCATCTCATTGAGCTCCTCCCTTTATCTCAATTCTAAGAGAAAACACCCCACGATAGTGATGAAAGAGCCAAAACACACAGTGGGGACGCCGAAATTAGCCGCCTCCACCCATAAGAGGGGAGGATCCTTGTGCTTGCGGGAGAGGACCATGACCATTCATGTGGAAATTCTGAGACCTACACGTCCTAGAAATCATGTCAGATTGATTGTGAGATGTGTTGTGCTGCTCCCCCATTGCCAACATTGAACATATTCTGAAGATGCTAAGCTTTTACCCCTATTCTGCAACTCATTCCCTGTTGTCTCCTGCAGCTGTGAGGGGTACCCAAACAGCTGCTCTCAAGAGACAAATTCCTCCTCCTCCTCCTCTTCCTCTAAGGAAGAAATTACAGGGCTTTCAGAAGTTGTGCTGGCAAGCCTTTGTCCTAAACTCGCCATCAGCTCATATTCTTTGTGTTTGGTGGCTATTTTTAACTAACTTAGACTGGGGAGCATATCATTTCAGATCTCCATAGTCAGCTGAAGAAGAAACAGCCCAGCTCACTGCACTGAGGACTGCTAGAAATGAGATACCTGCTTAGATCTAGGCTGGAGTGAACTCTGGTTTCAGCCATTAATAACCTCATGTAAATACGCAAGCAGGCACAGAGGCAAGTTTGTCAAATAAGTTAAGAAAACTGGATCAAAGATTAGAGGAGCCCACCAACATTATTCTGGAGCCGACACAGAATTAATTCATGCATCTGACTGAACCGTGCACAGCTGCCATGGAAAACCAGATCCAGCAGAACATGCAGTGGCTGCTGGAAATGCGGAAGACGCCGCACTTCAACCGCTGGTGGTCAGTAACAATGGCAAGACGGTAAAGAGATGAGAGACTTCAACCTCACTCCAGGTGCTCCTTCCATTCAAGGAGGAATCTCACACGTGATCCCCAGAAGTTTCCTCTCAGAATACGTGAGATGCCTTACCCATCCATCCTGCTTGCAACCATTAAATGCTATGGACTTTAAAGCAGAGGTCAGCGACCCTGCATCTAGCCAGAATGGTATCAGTATATTCAGGCCCTCTAGCCACAAATACCTACAGAGTTGTGCACCCAAATCTTCCAGGCCAACAGGCTTCTCTATAGCACAGACACCCTCTGAGCTGCAAATACCTGGACCTTGCCTGGACATTTTGAGGAAGCAAGGACAAAGAAAACTTTCGGAGGGCACATAGGAAGCACAGATGACACTTCATTGACTGTCAAAGTGCTGCTGTAATTACAGCCAGAATGGTGATACTTCATTTTGGCTGAAATTACAGAGGCTATCCTTCCTAGGCACATATGATAGAATGCTGTCAGGAGTGCTACACTTTGCCTAACATCATAGCATAATGTCTTTGTTGAATGTAGGAGCATCAGACATTGTAAAGTCTTCAAACAGTTGTTAATGTTTGCTTTTTCTGTTTAATAAATGTTAAACAACAAGCAGAAAAGCTGCATTTACTTCTGGGAACAAATGTCAACTGATTTACCTTTCCAACAGCAACAATCTTACAGTCAATGAATGATCACTTCGTCCAATTCAGATCTGTTGGTACCAGCTGCCAGTTAAGTCCTGTCTGATTTCTTGTGCTTGACAAGGCTGCGCTCTGTCATGTAGAAGGTGATGTTCCTCCTGGTCAAGATCTTCCTCCTCAGAAGACTGTTGCCACTCTCTCAACTCTTCAGCATCCATCACACATCCCCTGTTTGCCCACTCCGGGAGTACAGAGCACAGCATGCTAGGATTATGCAGCATACTTTGTCTGAAGTGTACAGCAAGCTGTGCCCCACCTCAATTAAGGAGTGGCATAACAGAGTCATCAACCATAACTGCAGAGAGTAGCCTTTCCCAGCAGCCAACCTTGTAAAGCGTAAAGTGTTCAGAACCTGAAATGAAGCAAGACCTTAAGAGTTACCAAAAATATTGGCGTCATAGCAGCTTCCATGATACCTGGAACAGATTACCAAGATATGGTTTTGATATTTAGACATTGGCCAAATGATATCATTTCTTCTTAATGAAGTCTGCCGAAGTACAGTATTGTGCTCTCAATGCAATGTGTGTAAGTTCTATGGCGCCCTGTACCAACAATGTTACCAAAACCAATAACCAGGCTGCAGGACTGACCTAGTCACCAAGAAATTAGGTGAAGAGGTGTGATCTGGCATGTTGCACCATTAATGGCTTTGTTACATTTGTTGGTTGAAACTTCAGAGATCTCATGCAGATTTCCAGTGGATCCTTTGAAGCTGCCAATCAGATAAACATTCAGCACAGCTATCACCTTTACAGCCACTGGGACAGGATGGTCATCCATCCCACAAGTTGGAAGTTCTCCTCTAGAAGATGAGTTGTGTGATGATGTTCCGGAGCATCTTCGTTTGGCAGTAACACTGCACCTTTGCTCACCTAGAGGAAATAACTTGAAGATAATTCTTGGGGAACTTCCCGCTGTGACGACTTCTCTATCCCATGTCATGCAAGAAACACAACATTTCATATAAGATTATATTCTGACATATTTTAACGTGAGAGGGAAACAGCTCTGAGTCCCTGAAATGTGTTAGGGAATTGTTGGTCATGGTAACGTTTTATAGGTCACCTCTTTTCAATTCTGCTTCAGAGATTAGAAAGTTTCATTTATATTGTTCCCTGACATGGTCAAGATTGCTTATGTTCGGAACTTGTAATCTAAATCTCGTCAATGCATGAGATTACACAAACAGTTGTCGTTGTGGATGTCTTTAACCTGGAATTGGGAGTGCCTGATCAATGCAATTGCTCTTTGAGGCATCCCTTTTGCAGGTGACAAAGAAAACAAATGTACCCTACCTACTCTGGGGACGCTGGGAGTTTTCATTTCTGCTTTGCTTTTAAGAATTGAATGGAGTTGAATAGCTTTACAAATTACACTCGCGTGAATTATAGGATTTGCCTGTTATTTTACTTGCTCCCCAATCTCTCCCTTTCTGCATTGCAATTCCTGCCAAACCCACCAAAAGTTTGATTCTCCCAATTTTTCTACTCAACACCTTTTTACCTGTTTATCTACAAGTTTTAACTTGCAAGCCCCTGGCCTAGCACTCAGTAGTGCCCAACATAGGCAGACATGTTGTCAGCCCACCCCTCCCTGTTATGAAGAAAAGTCATACCAGATTTGAAACGTTTCTCTGTCCTCAGATGCTGCCAGACCATATAAGTTTCTCCAGCATTTGGTGTTTATTTTTCCTTCAGTTGCTGAAAACTGTGACTTTAAATTAATAAACCAGAGGCCTTGTTAAGTATGAACCAGTCACCCTGTGCCTCTTGCAATCAAGTTGAAGCATTCCGAGAAGAAGGATCAAGAAGCAGGGTTCTGATCTGCACAAGAATCATCTAAACAAATCTGTAAACCAAGGCTGCTGAACTGCCTTCTCTGTCTTTCCCTCCATTCATAAATCTTTTTTTTTGTTGTTTTCCCTGTCTGTCTGCTTGCGTGTAAGGGGTTAGAGTTTTAACTAGTAGAGTTATATATTGATGATTTGTAATTGTTTACCTGTAGGTAGAGTCTGTTTATGTGTAAGAAGTAGGAATTCTTATTGAGTGCAGGAATTCTGCCTCCTCATTAAAGTCTTTACCTTTTGTCTTGACTCCAGGAATTTCAGTGTGTTACCCAGTGAGGTGTAACACCCTCCTCTCCAGATAAAGACCCATTTATTCTTCCTGTTCGTGTCTACTGATCAATTTTAATCTATGCCAGTATGTTACCAGTAAAGCTCAGTGCTTTAATCTTGCATATTAACCCTTTATATGGGACTTTATCAAAAGCCAAATGAATATCCAAATACACCACATCGATGGGTTCTCCCTCAATTATTCTACCAGTTATGTCCTCAAAAATAAAAATTCCAGTTGGTTTCTCAAACATAATTTCCCTTTCATAAGTCCATGTTGACTTTGTGTAATCCTGACAATGTTTTCTAAATGTCCTGTTGTCACAAGCTTTATAACAGACTTTCCCTACTACTGATATTAGGCTGACTAGTCTTTAATTTCCAGTTTTCTCCCTTTTCCTTTTTCAATGAAGTTACATTTTCCACCTTCAAATCTGCCAGGATTTCACAGAATTGATGGAAGTTTGGAAGATGACAACTAATGCATGCATGGCCGACTCCTGTAGTACCCTGGGTTGTAAACTGTCAGGCCCTGGGATTTATCAACTATCAGTCCCAGTCACTTCCCCAGCACTTTTTTTTGGAAAAAACTAACAACTCCCTCTGTAATCCCTCCTTCACTGTAGACCCTTGCTTTGCTAGCAGTTCTTGGAAATTGTGTCATCTTCTGTGAAGACAGGACTAACTTAGTTATTACCAGTTCCTTGTTTTCCATTATCAATTCTCCCATTCCAGATAGGAAAGGACCTACATTTTTATGTGCTAATTTTTTTCTTATAGAATTTTGTCTGCTTTTCTGCTCCTTGCTTGGTTTGATTTTTTTCCCCCTGTAACTCACTTGCTGAATTCCAAAGTGTTCCCAGACCTCAGACCTGCTACCTTTTCTAGCAACTTTTTAATAACTTCAGTTTGGATCTGTTACTATCTTTAACTTCTTTTGCTAACCACAGTTGGGCTACTTTTTCCTGTTCTTCATTCACCAGAAAAGAATGTATAATTATTGCAATGCTTGCACTTTTTCCTTAAATGTTAATCATTGCTTACCCAATCATGCCTTTTAATGATATTTGTCCAGTCTATTGTAAACAAATTACCCCTCATGCCTTTATAGTTTCCTTTGGTTAGTTTTAGGACCGATTTTCAGATTGGACTACTTCACTTTCAATCCTAAAGAAGAATTTATCCCATTATGGTCACTTTTTCCTGAAGAAGCTTTCAAAAAGATTGATTAACCCCATCTCATTGCACGAAATCAAATCCAGAATACCTGTTGCCTAGTTGCCTAATACAATTTTGTACAAATTCCAGGTATTCGTCAACCACATTATTCCTGATTTGGCTTCCCCACTCTATATGTAATTAGAGTCATCCAATGATTACTGTGACATCCTTGTTGTATGCATCTCTAATTTCCACCTTACCACTACTCGTTGGAGGCTCAAGACAACTGTACAAATGTTTTCCGATCCTTGTTGCTTCTTTGTTCCACTCTGCCAAATTTCGCATCTCTACTTTTTCCACAATATCCTTCATCACAATTGCATGGATTTAATTTTTCACTAACAATGCGATCCCACCTTTTCCTTTTTTGTGGGTCCTCCTTAAAGATCGATCAGTAAAAGAAAGTGAAGTCATCATAGCCTTACTGGACTATAGGGCTGCTGGTTTGTTAGAGAGAGACAACTGGTTTAACCTGAGGGTCAACACACCTCAGATGAAAGGAGAGATTGAGAAGGTGAGTCCTTCATGATAGCCTCAGCTATTCAAACCATGCTGTTGGTGTCACTCTGCATTGCAAACCTGCCATCCAGCTGGAAATATCTTAGAGGGGGAGATGTACTGGGAGTTCCTGCACTAGTAGCCCAGTGCTTTTATTCTAACAGTTGGACATTCACTTTCTGCTTACACACACTTCCCAACAGTATGACCACTTCACTGTATATGCTATCCACAAAGATCTCAACTTTGCAGGTACTTCAGTGATTTCTGCCTCCACTAAATCTCTGTAGCAATGTAAACACCAAACCTGGAGAGTAGGGCCTTAAGAGTGCTGTCTCTTATTACAGAGAGATGACTGGTGTTGGGTTTAACCTGATAGTCACTGTGCCTTAAGTGAGGGCTGAGGTTGAGAAGTCAGAACCTTCATACTGACCTCAGCCAGTACAGGAATTGAACTCGTGCTGTTGGCGTCGCTCTGCATCCCAAACTAGCTGTCCAGAAAACTCAACTAACTGATCCCTCAAGGAGAATTTATTATGTTCCCAGTAGGCAACTATTGCAGAATAACTGATTCTGTTTCAAGATAATGACTAAATTGCTAAACATAAAGTTGTTGAATAAAGTAAATGTAAAATGTGCCACATTGTACGTATCATGGAGTTTTGATACTGTATCTAGGTCCATGAAACAATGAATGCCGAGATAAAATCAACAATTTGGTCAAATACGTTTTGATGTTCTGATTTAGGATTTATTTACCAGTGAGACAACTACACTAAATAACTCGTCCCAAATTCTACCAGCACGTGCAATTCAAACAGGATTCAACAAACAGCTAGGGAATATTGTGTAAGTAGCCCTGAATTGTTTGGGCTCTGAGAGTTGTGTGTATTCCACAGGTACATGATTACTCTCCACAAAGAATGATGTAGTGATTCACTTTTGCTGAGATCAATTTTCTTATAGGTTTGGCATTTGTTGTCCATGCCTAATTGCCCAGATGGCAGTTAAGAGTCAGCTCATTGCTGTGGGTCTAGAATCACAAGCAGGCAAGATCAGGTAAATACAGAACTTCCTTCCCTGAAGGACATGAGTGTTTTGATTGTAATGAGAGTTTGGTTGACACTTTTTTTAAACTCATCTAATACTTTAGAAATCTTAGAGAAGGGAACGTGGAATACTGTGCTTTCCCTGATATAAGACTGAATCAAGTGATAGGTGTGATCTCTTTCACAAAAAGAACAAGGCTGTGCAGATCAATTATTCTGATGTTTATTTATTTATGGACTTTTCTTTAAGAACTTCCTCAACCTTAATGGGTGATTGTTTAATTGATAGAGCTTTGGATTTTGCCCCTTATGAAACTGGTTCAAACATGTGCCTCATCAGCTTGCCTTTACTTATATTTCAGCTTGCTCTTTATCTATTTAAATAGAAAATAGTGTTGGTTCCACTTGACTGTAGTTTTTATGTATAAAGAAAGCACTAAGTCCTTCTGCGTTTGAATTTTTCCTTCTTTGCCTTATAGACTATGTTGGAGTCCATGGTGGATGCAGCTGAGGGACTGTGTCCTCATGTGATGAGAAAAGCCCATCTACGCCAGGATTTAATAGAGGCCAGCACAGAGAAAGTCTCCATTCCCCGGACTTTTGTCAAAAATGTTCTACTTGAGCAATCAGGCATCGATATTCTGAACAAAATTAGGTATTTTAATGTTTAATTGTATTGTAAATTGTATTCATAATTTTCCTAGTGTATTAAAAAAAGCTTCAAATTATAGGACCAATTCAGGCTTTAAATTCAGAGTGACTTCATTTTTAAATCCAGCCTCTCTGATAGAACCACTGATCTATTATTATACTTGAACACAGATTTTAACTTCATAATCTTCAGTTTTCTTTGCTAGTGGTGTGAATTTGTTATGTAAACTAATCTAACTCTTGGGAAAATTGGTAGGCTTCATCATTAGTTGCAGAAGTTGAACAGTTGATACAAAGTGCTCAATATTCGTACATGGGGAGGAACCTTTTGGTGTTTTTTTTATCCTCTGGGTACTCGCATCTAAGGCAGTCACATGAGTTCCATTGATTCTGCAATCTAACATTCATGAGTGATTGATTGCTGGGCTCCTTGCTGAGATATTTGTATCATCGTTAGCTACGGGTGAGGTGCCGGAAGACTGGAGAGTGGCTAATGTAGTGCCATTATTTAAGAAACGTGGTAAGGAAAGGCCATGGAACTATAGACCAGTGAGCCTGACATCAGTGGTGGGTACGTTGTTGGAGGGAATTCTAAGGGACACGATTTACATGTATTTGGAAAGGCAAGGACTGATTAAGGATAGATATACATGGCGTTGTGCTTGGGAAATTGTATCTCACTAACTTGATTAAGTGTTTTGAAGAATTAATAAAGAAGATTTATGAAGGTAGAGCAGTAGACATTGTCTATATGGACTTCAAGGCATTCGATAAGGTTTTGCATGGTAGACTGGTCAGCAAGGTTAGATCACATGACATCCAAGGAGACCAAGCTGTTTGGATACAAAATTGGATACATGGTAAGAGACGGAGGGTGGTGGTGGAGACTTGTGGTGGTTTGTTGGACTGGACACTTGTGACCAGTGGTGTGCCACAAGGATCAGTGATGAAGTCACTACTTTTCATTATTTATGTAAATGATTTGGATGTGAACATAGGAGGAATGGTTAGTAAGTTTGCAGATGACATCAAAATTGGTGATATAGTGGGTGGTGAAGAAAGTTATCTCCGAGTACAACAGGACCTTGATCAGATGGGCTGAGCTGTGGCAGATGGAGTTTAATTTCGATAAATGTGAGGTGCTGCATTTTGGTAAAGCAAAGCAGGACAGGACTTACACACTTAATGGTAGGGCCCTAGGGAGTGTTGGTGAGCAAAGAGACCTTGGGGTGCAGGTTCATAGTTCCTTGAAGGTGGAGTCGCAGGTAGACAGCGTACTGTCGAAGGAGTTTGGTATGCTTGCCTTTATTAATTAGAACATTGAGTATTGGAGTTGGAATGTCATGTTGCAGCTGTACAAGATATTGATTAGGCCACTTTTGTAATATTGCATTCACCTCTGGCCTTCCAGCTTCAGGTAAGATGATGATAAACTTGAAAGGGTTCAGAAAATATTTACAAGGATGTTGCTGGACTTGGAGGGTTTGAGCTATATGGAGAGTCTAAATAGGCTGGGGCCGTTTTCCCTGGGGGATCAGAGGCTGATAGGTGACCTTATGGGGGTTCATAAAATCATGAGGGCCATGGATAGGGTGAATAGTCAAGGTCTTTTTTTTTTTGCCAGGGTGAGAAGTCCAAAACTAGAGGGGAAAGGCTTAAATGGGACCGGAGGGGCAACTTTTTCACGCAGAGGGTGCTGCTTGTGTGGAATGGGCTGCCAAAGGAAATGGTGGAAGCTGGTGCAATTACAACATTTAAAAGACATCTGGATGGATATGTGAATAGGAAGGGTATTGAATTTTACGACACCCCACCAGTAACTGTCTGCCAAGCTTGAAAATTACCTGTTAATTCCTATTTTCATTTTTTTTGTCCCTTTAATCAATCCTCTGTGCACCCCTTATCTTTTGTAGCAATTTATAATTTGGCACCTCATCAAATTACTTTCACAAATCTAACTAAACACACTAAATCCACTGGCCCCCAAAATGTACACTGCTAATATTTTGTTCTTTTTCTCATGGGACATGGACTTCACTGGTGAGGTCAGTAATTATCACAACTCTATTCCAAAACCTTAGAATTATCACCCGTTCCAAATTACTGTTCAACTAAGTGTCTTGCTAGGACATTTTCAGAGGGGAGTTAAGAGTCAGCCACATTGCTATGGGTGTGGAGTTGCATTGTACCAGTCCAGGTAAGGACAGCAGATTTCCATCCTGAAATGTCACTAGCAAACCATTAGCTATCAACAAATGTCTAAGGGTCACCCTTACCAAGATTAGCTTTTAGTTCATTTTAATTCCAAATATATTGAATTTAAATTTCATAAGCTGCAATGGTGCAATTTGAACCCATGCTGCTGTAAGATAGACTGGGATCCTGAAATAGTCGTCCAGTGAAAATGCCAGTCTGCCAATGCCTTCCATGAACGTCTTCAAAATAAATCAAATTGGCTAGTCAACTGATTATGTAATGATCTTTTGAAATACGCTTTTCTTTTATAAAGCAATATATGTGAAGTAAATGGCCTCTACTAAATTCATACTTTATTTTTGTTCCTTATCTTTAGAAAATGTCAGCTTTCACATTGGCATTTAGGAATCAGGGTCATGAATAGGTCACACCATTCTGCATTGTTATATTTTGGTCCTTCAAGCCGCACTTATACTATCCTGTTAACAACATTTGTTGCATTTTTTCATAATCTCATTTACATATTTTTCACATTCATTAAATATCCAAATGGAATAGTTTATGATTTGGGAAGTGTAATAGGTTATATCTAAAAGAAAAGCTTTAAAGTCTGTCTTTGTATTGAGTTGCTATTCTTTAATATTTGTTTAAATGATTGGAACAGTTACTGTTCAGAGTTTAAGACTGAGGCTGCACTTACAGCCCTCAGGTTGTGGATTTTGTATGGCAATAAAGGAAATGATTGCTTTTGACTAGGGCAAGCAATATGAATAATTTCATTTCAATCCTAAGGTATCAACTCACTTAAGGATATATACGTAGCTATTAACAGTTGAATAGTTCAGATGATGATGATAAAGCCATTGAACAAAAGAAATCCTGAGGAAAAGTTAATGTTTTGCATGGTTCAACCAAGTCTGTCTGAAGTATAGTTTATATCTTTGTTTCAAATCAATCCAATATCATTATGGCAGAGACTTCAAAAGGCATAATACAAGAATCTTATTTAAGTGTATTGTTTTGAATTGTTAGGTTTTTTTTAAAAGGGCATATTTGTTCTGATACGTGCAGGCACCTCTAGGATTGAACCCCACCTGCTTTAAAAAAAAAAGACTGATCATCTACTGCCTAAATCACTAAGTAAATTGGTCTGGGCAGCCTCACGTAGTTTTAGTAGAAAGTTCCTTCTAATTTCGTCTGTCCACCTCAAACATGCTTGAATTAATGAAAATGCTTATGAATGTGGATGAAGGTCCACTTGAATTCAGCTTAGAATAAAGGGCATGGCATAATAAAGTATTTCTGGTAAAGCACAATGCACTTTGCCTTAGGTTGCAGAAGGTTCCTTTAATATGTTGCTACTTCTTTCCATTTTCATGCAGTGAGGTCAAGCTAACTGTGGCATCGTTTCTGTCTGACCATATTGTAGATGAAATTTTGGAAGCACTTTCAAGCTCACAACATAAACTGGTAAGTGAAAGAACTGTAATGTTTGTGTTTATTTGGCACATATTTATCTGATATGTAGTGAAGTAATGTGTAGGAACTTGCAAATTTGCACACAGGACAAGACGAAAGTATTTAAAGCAAGACCTGAAAATAATTCAGTCTGTTAGTATTGCAAATGATTTAACTGTTCTTCACTCCAATAACATTTATGCTTCCTTAAAGTGAGAATATGAAACCAGGGAATTAGAGACCAGTTAGCCTGCCATCTGTTATTGGGAAATTTCTAGAGTCTATAATTAAGGATAAGCTGGCTGAACAGGTTGAAAATGTTCAGCTGATCAAAAAGTGTCAACATGAATTTATAACAAGGAGGCCATGTCTAACAAATCTGATTCAGTCTTTTGAAGATGTGATCTATGGATGTCATTTTCAGATTTCCAGAAGATATTTGACAAAGTCCTTTGTAAGAGACTTGGCTGCAGTTGAAATTTATGGTATTGAAAACAAATAACCTGTTTAGAAAATTAACTAAATGGAAGGAGATAGAGGCTTGGGATATTGGATAGGCACTGCAATTGACAGACTGTGAAGAGTGGTGTTCCACAAGGTGGTGTGTTGGGACCTCAGCTATTCATTGTATTCACTAACAACTTAGATGATAAAACCCACATTTCCAAAATGGCCAAAGCCACAAAATTAGTATTACCTGCAAGCAGTGTTGATGGAAGCATAACAGTTCAGAGATAGTAGCCTGGATCTTCCAGTCAGAGACCAGGCATGCCCTAAAAGATTTGCATCAGGTACTTTCAGAAGTACTGAAATAATGATTATGAAGTTTAAATCTCCAAGGACGATTACCCAGCATATTGAAATCTTTGAAAAAGCTCCCACCTCTTGAGTTAGAGGTGGACGCTTTCAAGAGTTCCAATCTATTCACCTTTTATAGTTACCTAGGAAAGTTAGAGGATTAAACACCTTGGTAATTATAATGGTGAATGGTGCCCCCCGCTCCCACACAGATTCATCACTGAAACCCAAAACACTGTCTGACCAGCAAACCTTGCACAAGCACTTAACTGATCATACCCCATGAACACCTGACACCTGAACCTCATTGTCTCTTCCACTTCCTTCCAGCTGTGCCCATCACCTGCCTGCCAGTCTACTCCTACACCACTTGCCAACTTGCACCCTTACACACTGGGCACTCAGACCCTCTCCCTTTAAACTGTCTTTGTAACCTTTCAGCATTTTACTTACTATTGCTGTAAAAAGGGGGCCTTCATCAAACGTTAGTTTGGAAAATCTGGAATGGTAAGTGTGCAACGTTTTTGGCTGAAAATAGGGATACTGAATCAGAGCAGAGGATTTGAGTTATGGTTAGATTAGGACTAGAAGGCATTGCCCAAAACTTGCTAGACTTTCTAGGAGTGATATTAAGAAACAATTCTCAGGTGAAAGTTTGGAAACCACTTCTGCTAGATCGATGGTTAATTGTAAAACTTTAGTTTTAAAAGTTTATCAGTTTTTATTAGGTGAACGTATTGAGGGATATAGGGCAAAATTGGATAAACAAAGTTAGTTTGTAGATTAGCCATAATGTCTCTGAGTGACAAAACAGGCTCACGGGATTCAGTGGCTTACTACTGTTCCGATATTCCTGTCAAAATATAGCTATAAATAATCACTTTCTTTCCTCCTCCACATTGTTTTAACAAAATACCATGTAATCCATGTAATTAAATTTAACACTACCTCATGCTGCCAAACCAGTGGAAAGTTAGACTATTTATACTGGCTATTTTATCTTGAAGCAATTCTGAAGTATGGAATAAAATAGCATAGAGTCATAGAGGAAAATACAATAGAAAGCAATTGTGGCAGTATTCAATCTTTGCTGGAACAATTCAGAATTAATCTTGTCTGTCCTTTTGCCACAGCATTATTTGACCCTGCTTCAAATATTTATCCACTTTTCTCTTCAGATATGCAATGATTTCTTTTGCAGTCATGCTCTGTGGAAAATTATTACATGCTCCAGCAACCCTCTGTCAAAAGTAATTTGCTAACGACTCTGCTCACTGTTTTAGTGAAATCAAGTGTCCACAGTCACTGACGCTGAAAACAGAGGAACTAAGCTTTACCAACGCAATTTTGTGTCATTTGCAAACTTAGCAACAATGCCCTCAGTTCCTTCATGTTGGTTGTTAATGTATAACATAGATAGTTGCAGTGTCAATACTGAGCCCTGTGGAACTTCATTGGTTACCAGCTGCCATCCTGTAAAAGACCCTTTTATCTGTACACTCTGCCTTCTGCTAGTCAGCCAAAAGAGAAATCATAGCGTTTTGGAGGTAGCTGTAACATTGGAGGAGAAGCTGCCATTTGCATCAGCATCAGAAACAATATTGAAACCAACAGTGAAAGAACAATAAGTATGGAACAATATTCAAATAAGCCTGAAAGGATTTTGAATAATCAAGGACCCAGTGTGCAGAATAGCAGTTGTGATTCTTAATTGAGCTAAGAGTTTGAGTACGATATGATTTAAGGACGTCACTGAATCAGGCAAAACTTCTTTGTCATGAAGATTGACAACAGGTGGACTACACCTAGTAGTACTAGAGATATCAGTTAAACATCTTATAAACCATAGCTTCCATTTGTATCTCCTAGTTACAGTTTATTGTTGGGCATTGTTCGATAAAGTGATGCTGTTCCATTTCCGCCAAGTGTTATCAATTTACAAATTTCAATTCTGACTGTTTAGCTGAAGTAATTCAAACCTATCTAACAACATGATGGAATAATTTTGATTTTAGCTACACACTTTGTGAAGTTTTACTGAGATTGTATAGACCAGGTTGCTGATACTTTGCCCACAACTTCTGTCATACATAATGTTGTTTGAGTTTTTGTTGCTAGCGAGGAACTGCACAACCTAATGGCCATTCCATTTTTATGTAACTTCAAAAAGCAGCAGACACTTTCATGAATAACTTCTTTGCGTGAAGGTGTGACATGTTGAAAGTACCATTTTGTGCTATACACTTAGATATTGATCAAAGTGTAAAGCATCTAAACTGTTTTAAGAAAAAAATTAAACTAACTTCACAGGGTTCTAGGAACCTGGAGGCAACATTAGGGAGGAATGCCATGGTGCACAGAATGCTACAAGACACAGGTAGCATTTGAGCAGGGAATATTAAAGTAATTGAGTTAAGTTAAAATATTAAGTTAAGGTTGTAGTAACGGAGAAAATAATGAATGTCAACTAGAGTTGGTGTGATATATAAACATGCACAAAAGTGTGATAGGATTGGTGAACTGCAGGTGCAAGTAGCATTGTAGAAGTATTTTTTTTCTATTCATTTGTGGAATGCGGGCGTCACTGGCTGGCCAGTATTTCTTGCTCATCCCTAGTTGCCCTTGAGAAGTTGATGGTGAGCTGCCTTCTTGAACCGCTGCAGTCCTCCTGCTGTGGGTTGATCCACAAAACTATTAGGGAGGGAATTCCAGGATTTTGACCCAGCGACAGTGAAGGAGCGACAATATATTTCCAAGCCAGGGTGGTGAGTGACTTGGAGAGAAACTTGGAGGTGGTGGCGTTCCCATATGTCTGATGCCCTTGTCCTTCTAGATGGAAGTGGCCATGGGTTTGGTATGATGCTATGATTATAATGGAGGCTGGGTTCAAAGGAATGTATGACCAGTTATTATATATTCCCATTTATTAAGTGTTTATTAGATTGGTAAAGGGAAAAGATTAGTAGTAGTGATTAAGGAGAATGTTGCTGTGCTGGAGATGGATGATGACCCAGCGGGGTCAAAGACAATTTTTTTGACTGAAGCTAAGAAAACAAAAATGCTTAAATTGTATCGGTTAATGTAGTCTATAGGCCAGAATAAAATAGGAAAGATGTAGTGGAACAAATTTGCGAGAATATTGCAGAAAAATGCAAGCATTACATAATGGGGGACTTCAGTTATAAATTAGGTAGCAGTAATATAAAGGGCAAAGAGGAACAAGTGTACCTAGAGTGCATTCAGGACAATTTTCCAGTCCAGTGCAGCCCTCTCTAATGGTCAAGATATATTCCCATGAGAAGGGAATCCAGAGATGCCTGGATAACAAAAGAAATAGATAAAGCAGAATAAGATATTAAGTCAGGTGAATCAAACAAAGAAGAGAGGAAAAGAGAGTGTACGAAGAGACTTACAGCTAACATGAAAAGAAATCCACAAGGCATATAAACAGTTAAAGGAAGAGTCAGGCCATTTGGGTACCAAATAGGGATTTACATATGATACTAGAGGGCATGGCCAAGGAATTACGTGCAACACATTTACTTACGGAAGAAGCTGTAGCACTGTACAGTGTTAAAGACGTTGTAGTTCAGACACTCTGTGTTTTAACTAATGTGTTTGGTTTTGGTTACACTGAGTGGAGGTAGAACTGATAAACATCAGTGCACAAAGTGAGAGTAGAAATTATGAAGGCACTGGCCATAACTTTTTG
Organism: Ginglymostoma cirratum; assembly: GCA_024137785.1. Lineage (NCBI taxonomy): Eukaryota > Metazoa > Chordata > Chondrichthyes > Orectolobiformes > Ginglymostomatidae > Ginglymostoma > Ginglymostoma cirratum. The sequence continues at coordinate 7,719,764 of JAHRHZ010000030.1, forward strand.
GTGTCCCTTAGACCCAGAGATGGTGCCAGAGGATTGAAGAATTCTGCATGTTAAAATGGTGGAAAGCTAAACACAGTGAGTGCTGGCCCGTTAGTCTAACCTCTCTTCAGGAAGTGTTTAAAATCAATAATTTAGGTCAATAATAGTCAGGTGGGCAAATGTGACTTAACTAAGGAAAAGCAACATGGATTTGTTCAGGGCAGATTGCATTCAACTAACCTGTTGGGTTCTATAATGCAGGTAATGCTGTTGATATGTTATACACCAACTTTCGAAAGGCACTTGATATTGTGTCTCACGTCAGACTTTGAACATGGTTCATAGAGTAGAAGGGACTGTAGCAACATTGATGTGAAAATGGCTACGGAACAGGGAGCAACAAGTAGTAAATAATTGTTTTTCTAACTGAAGAAGTTTTGTAGTAGAGTCGTCCATGGGTCCATGATCTGACCCCTGCTGTTCCTGATTTCTGTTAGTGACCTAGGCCTTGGTGTACAGTTTGATTTTTTTTTGTTGTCACACGTATCAAGATCTAGTGAAAAGTGTTGCAGCCTACTGCCTTAAAGTTTGGAAGCATTATGAACTTTGAGGAGTATAATCATAGAATCCCTACAGTGTGGAAACAGGCCCTTCAGCCCAACAAGTCCACATTGAACCATTGAATAGCATCCTACCCAGACCCATCCCACCACTTCTTTTCCCTGTAACTCATTTAATCTACATATCTCTGAACACTGTGGGCAATTTAGCATGGCCAGTCCACCTAACCTGCCCATCTTTGGATTGTGGGAGGAAACTGGAGCACCAGGCGGAAACCCACGCAGACACTGGGTCTCTACACAGAAGTCACCCAAGGCAGGAATCAAACCTGGATCCCTGGCACTGTGAGGCAGCAGTGTTAACCACTGAGCCACCGTAGAACTTTAAAAGGACATGTGCAAGTTAATGGAATGGGTGGACAAGTAATAGCATAAATTAAACGCAAAGAAATGTGATGTGATTTATATTGGTAGATAGAATAGGGAGAGAGGAAATAAAACTAAAATTATGATTCTAGAGAGGTACAAAAGTAGAGCAACCTGTATGTCTAAGTACTTCAGCTATGGACGTGGTAGGATAGATTCAGATTGCAGCTAATAAAATATGCATCCTAGGCTTGCTTCATAAGTACAGAAAGCGCAAAAGCAGGAAGATTGTTGTAAATGTTTATAGAGCATTGGTTTGGCTTTATCTGGAGTATTGCATCCTAATCTGGGCACCATCCTTTAGATGGATGTGATGCCATTAGGGCAAGTACAGAAAAGAGTTATGAGAATGGTTCAAAACTGAAAAACTTTAGTTATGTGGATCAGAGAACTTTGACTGGTTTCCTTGGAGAAATTTGAGAGAGAATTTGATCGAGGTATCCAAAATCATGATGGGTCTGGACATTGTAGAGGGGGAAACACAGTTTGAGTTGGTGTAAAGATCACGAACCAGAGGCAACAGATAGAAGGTGATTAGGATCTGGAATGCACTGGCTGAGACTGTGGTGGAGCCAAGTTCAATCACAGCACTGCAAAAGGATTGGGATCTGAAAAGGAAGACTATGCAGGGCTCTAGACAGAATTGAATTGAATTGAGTCATTTATTCTTGCGTGTAATCGATGTAAAAATACAGTGAAAAATGTGTACCTTCACCATACATACACGGCACCATTCACATTAACTTAGAATAAGATAAGAAACAAAAAACTTAAGAGATTCCAACTTTCCTTTCCACTGCCAGAGTCCCGCTCCGGGCTTTCCAGCCCTCGCCCTGCCTCCGGCAGAGTCCCGCTACGGGCTGCTTATCTGACCTGATCTTGCCAGCCCACTCTTGATCCACCATTGTTGCAGGACGCTACCTCGCTACCTGCACATTCAGCTCCTGCCATGTGGTTCCTGGTTGCAGGAATGGCACTAAATTAATTGTTTCTTCAGAGAGCCAGCACAGTCGTGCCAAGCCAAATCCTGTGCTGAAAACATTGTGATCTTGCAATTCTTAAGAAGGTCCTTGACCTCTTATAGATAACTCATAAGTCACATTCTAAGTTAATGGCTATATAAATTGGTGTTAGGTTTGAATATTAGTCCATTAGTAATTTATTTAGTTGTAATATCGTTATAGAGCACAAAATCACATAAAACAAGGACAACAAAAAATATTTTGCAAGGGGTATGTATTTTTTTTTTGCTGATCATTTTTTCTGCACAGGCCAACCATTTAACAAAGCGTGGAAAGCCACTACCACGCCAGGAATCCACAGAAATAGAGGTATTGGAGGAGAAACCCACAAAGCGTCTTGCTGTCACTGCTGAGGAACTGACCGAATTGGAGAGGCTGGAAGAGCTTGACACCTGCATGGTAAGTTTGACTGTAGAGTAATATATTAAACTCAGAGTTTCGAAATGTATACCCCAAAGAAAGTCATAACCAAATTTCTTTTCTTTTGATTTAAAAGAAATGAACTTAGAACTTTTTATCCTATGTGGAAACTGTTTTCCTTATATAAGTATACTAATACTATTATTTAACCTTAGAACATAAGTTAATTTTCCATGTTTAATGTTTTGGACAATATTGTTTTTGTAACTAAAGAAACAGTGAATACAGTGTGTTTATCTATCCACCTTGTGTGAATAAGAGACTGCTGTTTACTTATATCAGCAGGAACAGCTAAATAACAAAACATTCCCACAAAGCTCTTTGTCTGTGTAGACTTGGAAAAGTATTTAAAACAGACCAGCATTAACAGCATGAAATGTATGTGTTGCAAAAACGGTGTCAAAATTATCAGAATTCACAACCTTTGAGTTTGATAGTGTACACGTCACCAAAATTTCACAACCACATCCGAGAGATTTTCCAAGCAGCAAAACCCACTGTGTGTGTTAATAAAAGAAAGTTAATGTGTCTCTTAGTCAGAGCATCAGCTAGAGCAGATGGCAGAATCAAAGCACATAGTAGTTTGTTGTGGACAGAGATGGAGTGAAACCCCTAAATTTCATTCCCTTATGTCCGTACTCAATGTGGCGTAATTTTTAATAAGGTTGTTACATGTTCCTGAACCTCCATTAGTGTGTCGTCAATTAAAAAGGGAGCAGCACTAGACTGTCATGGAAGTAAACTTGGTTTATTATTATTCAGGAACACTCAAGTCGGATAGCTCTATCACTTTTTAAAACGCACAATACACGTCCAAGAATGATACAATTAAAGCATGAAGTGCACTGATACAAATGTTTACACCAAAGCAGAATAGTTAACAGTTCACATCACTTTGAAAGTCTAGTGAAAGAGGGTGATTTTCCCACTCTGGAATTGAAGCCCAAATGATTGGGATCAAATCTGGATGAATTGCAGGGTCCCTTTGAAGAAAGGACTGTTCAGGTTATGAAGGCACACCATTGTGACCCTTGAAGGTCCAGTTTCTTTGCAGATGAACTGTGAGCTTTTTGAAACAAAGTGGAAGAGGATTCTCGAGACTTTAAGTCTTTCATGTCTTGGAAAAGGCATGGTGACACAACCTTTCTTTGCAGCTGTGATGTTGGTGTTCTGCATTCTCTTTTGAATAACACAATTTCACAATCAGAGAGCACTTTCACTCATGTGATGAATGGCCATTGATGCTTATTGAAAAGAAAATGATGATCTTTCATACTAACAAAACAGCATGTTTTTTTGTCAGTTTGAATTATAGCAATATAGTGGGCCATTCAGTCTGTCCTTGCATTAAGTACATTATGGTGATTCTATCTTAACTCTATACTTAGATGATTTTATTCCATGGACACTGATTCATCAAGCTGGATAAAATCAAGGTGAAGGATGTTAACCGCAAAGGTCAATTTCTTTTCTCCCAACTTCTGAGATTGACCAATGCTTTGCGTTCAATTTTTACACTACAACAACATACATTTATGTCACACTTTATTGTAAACAAGTGTCCCATGCCACATCATAGGAGTGTGGAAATCATCCCAAGACACTTAACAGCTCAAAGAGTGATGAAAGACACTGTTTAATTCAATAGTGTTTTTTTCCCTTTTGAAGTCAGTATCACAGTTCATTACTGTTCCTGCTAGAACGCTAATGTGATGGTTGAGTTTGGAATTCAGTTTCTTGTAATAATATATCCAGCTAAGCATGTAGTAATTTCTAAGCGATCTCAGCTGAAGTTTACGACACAAATCACTTAGCCTTGCTATAATATTTGTGTGTGTGGCATATGAATTACATCTACACCCAATGTTTCATATATCTGGGGCTAGATTTTCAATCCAAGTTCAGAAACCCGTTTCTCAAATCACTTTCTGCGTCCTGACCCTGAATTGAGTCTGCAACACTGGTACGAAGTTATTTTGGCATGGAAAGCATGTGATTGGGTCGGAGGGAAGCTTGATTGCAGTGCTTAAAGGCAAACAGCAATTATGATACATCTTGTTGTTGCTTTGCAGAATGGAGCAGATCAATAAATCCACAAAAGTCTAGTATCAGTAATTTTCAAATTGCCTGCATACTAATGAGGTTTTAAAACACACAGCACCTTCATGGTTGTTATCATTGTATAAGGTATTTAGTCTGGTAATACCATACAATAATGGTCCATGAAAGTGGCCAAATTGTAGATTGGCAGCTTCATTATGCTGTTTGTTTGAATTGCCCTGTTTTTCCGTTACGGTCATTCATCAGCCATGTCACAGAATGTCTCTCAGCATAACTATTTAGGGTTCAACATTTGTATGCACCAGACTCCAGTCTCCACTTTGAAAAGCTCCTTCTGGCTGTCTCTAGTCCAGTAACCTTTTGAAAGAACTGTATAGGCAGTTAAGTAGAGATGCGGGTATTGGCCCTCTCCCACCATTACCAACTGACTTAGCAGTACATCCCAAAAGCATCGAAAGACTGGCATTTTATCGGGAGCACTGTTTTCAAAATGTACCTGCACCTGACTTCATCTCCACAGTTATTGGAATGATCAGTCCCTGAAATCTTAACAGTGCGTGTTTTCTAATACTGTGACCAAGGGTGGCCACAGTCGGTATTCCAAGGACTAGTTGCATTCTTATTGGACTAATTTTGCTAAATTGTTTGATTTTGCTCAGATTTCTGTTCAAACTTAGTTACATATTTCCAAACATAAGATCTTCTGTGAATCAGTAATATTGGGTGGCATTTTAAACCTATCTGCATTTAATAACATTCTTTGACGTACTTAGCAGTGGTTTATTACTATAACAGCAAACAGGTTAATCACAAAAAATGTCCATAAGAGCCCATCACCTGTGAGTAACCTGATTTTAAATATAGGAAAACGGCTTTTCAAAACATAAATAGAGCCATTGCTAGTTACATTGATGCAAAGTAGTCAGCCTCTCAGCAAATTAAAGGAAAATAGTAATTTAAAACTTGTAAAAGATGCTTCAATTTAAGACTGTCTTTGAAAGCCTGCAAACAGGCACAATTAATCACAAATTGCAGTGGTAATTAGTTTGATTTAGGGGTCATAGTTTTGTGGTGAGGACCATTAGCATGACTAATTTTAAGCTGCTTCAAAAGCTCACAAGCACCTAACATGGACTTGAAATTCCTGTGCTTTTGCATAGGCTTTGATTTTTGGAAAAGCTACTGCAACCTAATGGAAGCCTCAGACCTACATGTCTTAGTTTGTGACAGACAGTTCCTCAAATTTTCATGTCAGTTATCTAATGAAATAGCCGTTTGTCCTGATGCCTTGTTAATGGCATTGTGCTTCTATAGAGATATTTTGAGTTGTATCCATCTCAGTGTGTTTTATTGAGTTTACAAAGCCAGAGAAAAGCTAATTCTTGGTAATATAACTGCTCCCACTGCAGCTGGTACCCAAACATTTTGTTCAATAAATTGCTGTTTGAGATGTAGTGCATATATTTATACATATGGTTAGTTCACCTTTAATATGTGAGAGCATTTAAGTATTTTGTGCAGTTGGGCCATTATTTTTTTTAAAAATTTAAAAAAGAAAGTAGTTTGATTACAGACAGTTTGCAGTCAAAAAAAGAGCATGATACTTGAGAACTGAGTGAGTGAAATTTTACTGGACTGTACTATAGCACTGTATCTCTCTTCTCTTCCTCACTCCAGCCCTACCCTCTTAGCATAAGCTTCTTAAAAAAATCTGATGATCCCATGCACCTTTTTTTCCAGGCCCTAACCTGATGACAGATTACTGCTGGATGATATATTTCCATTTAATAAACCTATTCACAAGATAGACGCTAAGATGTTCATTTTAAACAAGAATTAATACACCAAAACCAAACTAAGTTTTATACTTTTAAGAATAAGTTTGTATTAGGACTATTCTGATGATTAAATTCTCTACTTCTTGTGGAGTTACCATTTGAGGAGAATGAATTTATTCTCTGATGGTAGAATATTTTAAGGTATATCTCTGTTCACTTGAAAAACTTTTCACATGCCAATACATTTGTCACGCTATCATCTGATTGGGTCAATTCTCAGGTCATAAGATAGCAATAGTAACTGAACAGACAGTAAACATACTAAGTAACATATTTTTCAGGAAGAGTCAATATTCTTAGGCTCCTGGTAGCACCCTAAATTATTTAAGGGCTACTGAACCATGGGTTATAACGAGATGGCGCAAGAAGGCAAGCCTCTACCACAGTTGAAGGGGGGATTGAATTCCATGATGTTAACACTGCTCTGAACCACACAATGGCTGTCTAGCCAGTTGAGTTCACCAGTGAAAAGTACTGTCCTTAGGTAATGTAAAATATTACTATGTATGTACTTGGTTTAATCTACCCAGTTCTGATCTTCACTCATGGTGAGGGAGAATAAGTTAGATATGGTGAAGTGCAAGGAAACTACAGTGACCTGTGGAATTTTTCTATTCCTGAAGGTTGCAAGTGAGATGGCGAGAATGAGAAATAATTGAGCCTGGAGAAATACTGGCACCTGAACAATTATGTGCTGGGCATTGGGAGGGACTTTCTTGACTCATCAACAATTTTGTGGTTAGTTAATGGCCACTTAAGGGTTTCAGCTCATACCACCTAGATCACCCAACTTCCTGGTGGGTGAGAAAGGTGTCTATGGCTGGGAAACCGGAATGACCTGCCTGGCAGTTTGGTGGTGAGAGGCCTCCAATTTCTCCAATCTGGGTTTTCTTCATCACACTCCAAACCTACAACATCTACTACTTGGAAGGACAAGGGCAGTAGGAGCATGAAAACATTTCCATGTGCAAGTTTCTCTCCAAGCCAAATTCTGTTATAGTTCCTTTGTTGTCACTAGACCAAATTCCTGAATCTCCCTAATAGGGCTATAGGTGTACCTGCAACAGATAATGGTTTAATAAGGCAGCTCCTTTTTGAGGGTAATTGGGGATGAGCAAGTGATACATTCTGTGATAAGAATAATTTTAAAAATTGCGTGGTATAATTGGCTCATTGCATTGAGCATAGAAACTTAATACATGATCTAATTAAGCTGTTTAAAATATGAAAAGAATTTGATTGTGTAGACAGGAAGAAATAACATCTTCTCTGCTGGGAAGTTTGTGGGTAAGAGGAATTCTTCAAATTCAAGTTACTTCACTCAAACTATTTCAGGAAATATTTTTCAGGCAATGTTGGATGACTTGCTTCTTTTACCAATATTCCTGTGCTCCTGTTAGTTTGGGTAGCTATGAGCCCTAAGCTGTGGTGTCCTTGTATTACTAAGATATAGGTGGATGGTATCACAGTTGCAGAATACATGACTGGGTGAAATTCGCAGACCTCTTTTGCTTTGTTTCTGTGTTTTCATCTGGACCAAGTCTTAACACATTGTATTCAGATGTCAGACTTCATGAGATGAGCTCTGTGGTTGTAAACATTTTAGTAGATTTTAAATTATGTTCTCTGTATGATTCTCCTAGCCTTCATTTCCACAGTATTATCTTGGAGTTAGGCTTTTGGTTTCAGTCAATGAACTAAGGTACACTTGCACCATTTGCTACATGTATTTCCAATGGTATTGATTTAGGTAACACTGAATTAATTATAGTGAGAGATAAATATATGTATATATCACTGTTACCATTTTTAATAATGGAGTTTGGCCATTTGGGAATGAGTTGTTTTAACTGCTGTCCGACATAGCCTTATATGAAGTGGTCCATCACTCAGGATGTTTACAGTGCATTAAGCTAATGCTCACTTAAAAGAATAATCTCCTCTTGCAGTTAGCAAATACATCAATCATAATACCATCAAACTGATAACATAACAGATTAAGTGTGTTGTAGTAATAACTCTGACGCTAATGAAAAGTGCAGTAACAAGAAAACATTTTGGCCGCACATTTCTGATGATTCTTATGCTGCACTAGTTCACATTGGTCTTGGCATTTTGGATACAGCATTTATTGCAAAGTGTGATAGAAATGTTCTGTTCTCTAAGACCTACTTCAATGGTGTGACCCTGTGCCATGTGAATTAGGGTGGTTTCTGTATCACTCCATGGGAAGTGCTATGTTTGATATTAAACATTACTCCAGTATGATAATTACTAATTATCTCACAGTCCCTTGGTTGCAGAGGAAAAACATGCTGAAAACTTCCTGATCACCTTCCAGTTATTGTGTCAGTAGTGCTATTGTACAGATGCCAGATGGAGACAGGCTGGTCATGATTGTGTGAATTAAGTGAAGCCTGAGCCTGCAGACTGTCTTCCACCCACCTTAAATCAATTTCAATTCTGTAACTTTGAAAAATGTAGTAACTAAACCAGTTTTAATTTAATATGCTTGCAGTTCATTAATCAAGTAATGTTCAAATAGTTTAATGCTTTTCCCATTTCTTGATGAATTACTTTGGGGTAGCACAATATTTTATTGATGGCAATTGAAAACTCTGTATCGTACATTTATGTGACCCTAAGACTAAATGAAGGATATTAACCAGTTAACATTTTTTATTCATTCTTGTGATGTGAGCAAATCAGGCAAGGCCAGCATTTAATGTCCACCCTCAATTACTATTGAGAAGTTGATAGTGAACTACCTCCGTGAGCATTCCAAATGGTACGAGTACAGTCATACAGTGCTGTTGTGAGGGATTTTGACCCAGTAATTGGAGGAGTGATAACATACTTTCAAGCCAGGATGGTATGTGTCTTTCAGGGAAACTTGTACGTGCTGGCTGCTTGTGCCTGCTACCCTTGTTCTTCCAGAAGGTACAGATTGTGGGTTTGTGAGATGCCTTTGAAGGAACCATGTAGTGTTGCAGCACTGCCTCTTGCAGCACTGCCTCATGTATTTGCTGCTACTATGCTGCATGGTGGAGAGAATGAATGTTTATGGTCGTGGATAAAGTGACAGACAAATAAGTTGCTTTGTCCTGGGTGTTTTCAAGCCTCTTGAGTGAGTTTGGAGCACTCATTACCTCCAAGTTGGGAGCATACCCTCACACTCCTGGTTTTGCCTTTAGATTATGGGTGATTATGGCTCTGGGGAATCAAGTGTTCAGTTACTCACTGCAGAATTCCTAGCCTTTGACCTATTTTTGTGACCATAATTTAAAGCAATTCCTCACTTAGTTTTGTACTTTGACTCCTGCAGAGTGAAATTTAAATGAAACAAGACAGAGATGTTCCCATTGCAGCCAATGGAATAGAATGTGAGAGATGTGTAGTAAGAGGCAGGACATGCTGCTTTATAAGCAAAAGTGATTTATGAAAATTGCTATAGCACAGGGCTATATAGCTACTTATCTTGATAGATTCTTGAAACTTTCGAATCTAAATGACTATTACTGTAAATGGCCTTGTATATCTAGAAAGGTCTTTGGCCTGATGTACATACGTTGTTCTCATCTTGGTAACTATCAGTAAATTTTTCTGAGATATCACACAAAAATTATCAGTTTTTAATAATTTACATAATTCATCTATGCAAAATTTGTAGAGTGAAATTTGCCTAAAGGCAAAGAGCAGCATCAAACAGTGGACTGCACATTCAGTAAGATTAAGGTGGACAACTCCTGCTATGTACCATTAGTAGACGTTTTCCTGCACCCTAAAGATTATATGTAATCTGCTGGAAATGAGAATTATTAAAGGCACAATGAGAGCAATAGGGCATTTAAGATTTTAATGAATGATGGAAACTGTGCATTTCCTTATTAGTGAGATTTAAAGATTGACAAACAAGAATGACAAATAAGAATGCCTAAATTAAAGTAGAGCCAAATCCAGAAATATAAATAGAAAGAGACAGGGCAAGATTGGATTGAGAAAGTGAGGGAAAGACCCGAAAGAAACATGTGGAATGCAAACATTTCAAAAATTTTTAATGAAGAATTGACTACATACGAAATGAGACACCATCTTAAATTGTTCAAGTTTTTCACCGGCGACGTTGATTCATCATGTAATAACAATTATCATCTTGTTAAGTTTGAGCCCTTACTTCTTGCAGCAAGTTTAATGGGCAACTTATGTGAAAATGCAGTTCTTTAAGAATATTGAGGAGGTGGTAAAGCTTGCAATTTGAAACTGGGGAGAATGTGGTACAGCAGTAATGTCACAGGACTAGAAATCCAGAGACTCAGGCTAATGCTGTGAGGACTTGGGTTCACATTCCACTATGGCAGTTGATAGAACTAAAATTCAATTAATAAACTTAGTCTTAAGAAATGGTGGCTATGACAACGATCATCACTAGTTATTAAAAATTCATCTGGTTCACTGCTGTTTCTTCAGGGAGGAAAATCTGCTTTCCTTACCTGGTCTGTCCTACAATAAGGCACCAGACCCACGCAATATAATTCTTAACTGCCGTGCTGAATTGCCTTGCAGTTCAAAGATAATTAGAGATACAGAACAAATGCTAGCCTTGGCAGCAATGTTCACGTTGCATGAAATAATGAAACAAACAAGAAGTGTGTTATTTTGTGATTTGAATAATCTTACTGATTGTTTCCGCACGTTTAGAAAATTTAGTTCTTAGATTACTCAGTTCAAGATCTTGAAATATTTGACAAGGTCGCTTGATTGTTTTTCAGTAGTGATTTCAAGCAAAGTATTCAAAATTGTTTCTGAAAATATTGCAGATCATAGGATGCTTGAAATATATGCTTGTTACTTGAATTAAATCAGTTTGTGAAGTTCATTTTGTCTTTAGTCCAAATTAAGACAACTTATTCTTATAGAACAGTACTGCACAGTACAGGCCCTTTGGCCCACGATGTTGTGCTGACCTATTATCCTACTAAGATCAAACTACCCTGCATACCATACATTTTACTATCCTCCATGTGCCCATCAAAGAGTCGTTTAAAAGTCTCTAAAGTATCTGACTTCACTACCACTGCCAGCAGCACATTCCACACAGCCCACCACTCTCTGTGTAAAGAACCTACCTCTGACATCTCCCCTGTACCTTCCTCCAATCACCTTAAAATTATGCCCCCTCGTAATAGTCATTTCCGCCCTGGGAACAAGTCAAAAAGTCTCTGACTATCCACTCTATCTATGCCTCTCATTATCTTGTACACCTCAATCAAGTCACCTCTCCTCCTTCGCTCCAATGAAAGAAGCCCTAGCGCTCTCAACCTTTCCTCTTAAGACCTGCCCTCCAGTCCAGGCAGCATCCTGGTAAATCTCCTCTGCACCCTCTCTAAAGCTTCCACATCTTTTCTGTAAGGAGGTGACCAGAACTGAACACAATGTTCCAAGTGTAGTCCAACCACAGTTTTATAGATCTGCAGCATAACTTCGCGGCTCTTAAACTCACTTTCCCTGCCAATGAAAGCCAACACACCATACGCTGCCTTTACAACCCTATCAACTTGGGTAGCAACTTTGAGGAATCTATGGATGTGGACCCCCAAGATCCCTCTGTTCCTCCACACTGCCAAGAATCCTGCCATTGACCCTGTATTGTGCATTCAAATTAGACCTTCCAAAATGAATCACTTCACACTTTTCTGGGTTAAATTCCATCTGCCATTTCTTTGCCCAGCTCTGCATCCTGTCATTTTGTTTGCCAATTATTGTATGTTACACTTCATTTTTAAGTTTATCATCTAACTTACCTGTCATGACTGAAGATGGTAGTGTTGTGGTAATGACATTGGACTGATAATCCAGAACCCCAGACTAATGTTCTATGGACATGGTTTCGAATCCCACCCCCATGTCAGATGGTGAAATTTGAATTCTATGAAAAAAATCTGGCCTCATGGCAACCCCTTTAATGAGTGTCAATTGTGGTTAAAACTTGATCTGGTTCACTAATGTCCTTTTGGGGAAGGAATTCTAAGATCCATTCCTGATCTGTTCTACGTATGAATCCAGATCCACAATAATATAACTTTTAACTGCACTTTGGGCAATTAGAGATGGACAGTAAATAATGGCCCAGCCAGCAGCACCCACACCCTCTGAACAAATAAAACAAAAATCCCCTGTCTCCAGTCCTCGTGCTCCAAAATACATTATTAAAGGGGGTGCTGTATTAAGTCAACCAAATAATTGTATTGCTTCTTTTAAACTTTGCTTTTTCAAGTGGATTGCTGCATTCATAATATAAGGAGGCTTAAAATCGCAGCTGCAGATTGAAAATGTTGTCCAAGATGGACCTGTGTTATAATGAATTCTGTAGATTAGGTGTGTAGTATTGAGTTCGAGTACAAGCAGTACAAAGTGCATGGGATTGCAGTTCAGTTGAATCTCTGTACTGACTCATTGTGGAAGGGAATGGGTTCAATTCTGGAGCTTTGTCTACTCACTGAGGAAGCCCTTATTGTATTGACAATCATTTCAGTTTTGCAGAACACAATGTTTCATGATATATTTTTTCACATGGGTACTAAATGGAGTTGGAATGCTTGCAAGAAGCACGATTTAATTAATGTCTCTGCTATGAGCTCCTATCTCACACACAGCCACTCGCTGACCCATACGCCATGCACTCTCATCCAGTGGCCTCATCAATTAGTTTTGAAAGATGCCAGTAAGTTTAAGCCCTCATCCTCTTGTGGAGGGAAGTGACCAAGCTGAATATTTAATTTAGAAACTGCATTTAAATGCTAATATTTCCATCAGCTCTTCAATGTCTGATGCAAAGCATAGTTTGTTAAATTTATTGGTCATATCAAATATTGTTGAAATGTATTGAAAATTTCTTTGGCTTAAATCTGGTCAGCAAAACCTTTATAAATTGTTGCTGTCTGTGCATTTCTGATTCACTAAGCTTTGTATGTTCAAAATAACAACCTGCAGTATATTTTCTTTTGTATGGTTATACCTTCTCTCTGAAATGCAAACCATTTTCACCATATCTTCTCTTCTATTTTCTGATTTCTCCTTTGCTGCATGGAGACTCTCTGCTGTACCAGTGTAAGTATCCCACTGTTTGTAGTCTTTCGTTGGGTAGTTGGTTTGTCTTCGTTGCTTTGTTTGCTTTTGTGTTGTATGGCAGTCCCATGGGAGAAGTCAGAGATGTGCTTTAACTTTGTTTGAATATGTGCTTGAATGAAAAACAATATTTTATATAAAGCATTTAGTCTGCTTGAAATGATTACTGAAGCTTATTTTTGTGCATTTAACAACTGCGTTGAGAAACGAAGGTTGATTACATTTTTAAAGTCTGCTTTATGTTCACTTTTTGGATTGTTTTTGGCAAAACTCTCTCAAGCCTGGTTCCATGAGTGAAGAAGTCACCTTTTCCTATAATCAGGCAATCTCTTAAACTGGCTTAAAGAATTAAAGACCTATATTTTTATACCTTGATGACTTCAGTACACCCCAAAGTTCTTCAAAGCCACTGATATACTTTTGAATCTAGGTAGCCAGGTTGCATACAGCAAGCTCCTCCAACCAGCAATGAGTGTTTATTTTAGGTGTTGATTTAAGGGATACATTTTGACCAGGTCATCAGAAATCCCAACCTCACCCTACATTCTGCTCAAAATAGTCATAGGATCCTTTACACCCACCCATGAAGGCACATTTGGTTTCACATCTTATCTGAAAGTTGGCTCCCCAAAGTGAATCATTCCCCCAGTACTGCACTAGAGAATCAGTCTAAATGTCAACTTCTTGAAGACATGATCTTCTTACTGAGAGCCAAGTGTGCTACCATCAAGTCTAAACCTTGAGTGGGAATTTACCCAGCTAGTTTCTACTTGTCATTCAACACTTAAGCACACCTGTAAGCTTAAGTTCTCATCCTGTTGTGGAGGGAAGTGACCAAGCTGAATATTTAATTTAGAAACTGAATATACGTGCATTCATTGGATTCATTCCAGGAGGTTTGATCACATTGACTCTCATAACACTCTCCCACCCAGAGGTACCTTTTGTAAAGATTGGACCCTCTATACATAACTAGTGCCACAAAGGCACTCATCTTTTGAATAGTTCTGAACATTAGAAAAAAAACGTTTCTAGTTTGCCTTAGTTAAATTTAAGGCGTGTGTTGTGATTTTCTCATCTCATTCACAAACCTGATATCAAATTTCATCATATTATTGTACCACAATTTTCTGCCATAATTGCCATGAGAAGGCTAAGAATAGACAACAGAGGAGTTTTCCAGTGATTAATGTTACATACTTCAATGCAAGAAATTTTAAAAAATAAAGCAGATGTGCTGAGGCCACAGATGGCTCTTTAAAATATTATATCATTAGCTACTACTGAAACATAGCTTAAGGGTAGAAATAGTATCTGATATTCCAAGTTACAAGAGTTTCAGCGTGAATAGAGAGGGGGAGGAAAAGGAAAGGGTGCTGTAGAATTTGGTAAAGAAATAACCTCAGCTGTGAGAGAAGATACTGTACTAGGCACATCAGACTTGGCCATATGGGTTGAACTGAGGAGCATAGAAGAGGTGATTACACTGCTAGGGGTCTACCAAACATCTCAAATAGCTACTGGGAGACAGAAGAAGAAAAATTTAACAAATTTCTGGAAGTGCAGAACTATACTCGGGACTGTTATGATAAGCAAGGCAAGAAATATTGAAACGAAAGAACCAGGAACAGGAGTAGACTATCTGGCCCTTTGAGCGCACTCTGCCATTCAATAAGATCAGGGCTGATCTTTTCATGGCTTCAGCTTCACTTATCCTCTCACCATAACCCTTAATTCCTTTAGTGTTCAAAAAAATTAACTATCTTAGCTTCAAAAACATTCAGTGAGGAAGCCTCAACTACTTCACTGGGCAGGGAATTCCACAGATTCACAACCCTTTGGGTGAAGAAGTTCTTCCTCAATTCACTCCTAAAACTGCTTCCCCTAATTTTGAGGCTGTGCCCTTTTGTTCTAGTTTCACCTGACAATGGAAACATCCTCCATGCTCCTATCTTATCTATTCCCTTCATAATTTTATGTTTCTATAAGACCCCCTCTCATTCTTCTAACTTCCAATGAATATAATCTCACTTGACTCTCTCTCTCCTCATAAACCAACCCTCTCAACTCCGGAATCAACCTAGTGAATCTCCTCTGCACCCCCTGTAGTGCCAGTACATCTTTTGTAAAGTAAGGAGACCAAAACCACACGCAGTACTCCAGGTGTAGCCTCACCAGCACCCTATACAGCTGCTTTTAAACGCAATCACTCAAGCACTGAAGGGCAAAATTCCATTTGCCTTCTTAATTACCTGTTGTATCTGCCAACCAACCATCTGCGATTCATGCCCAAGGACACCTAGGCCCCTCTGCACAGCAGCGTGCTACAATTTTTTACTGTTCAAGCAATAGTCCCTTTCACTGTTATTCCTACCAAAATGGATGATTTCACATTGATCAACATTGTACTCCATCTGCCAGGCCTTTGCCTACTTACTGAAACTATCTATATCCCTCTGCAAACTTTCAGAGTCCACTGCACACTTGGCTCTACCACTTATCTTCATGTCATCTGCAAACTTTGACACACAACGCATGGCCCCAACTCCAAACCATCTGTGTAAATTGTAAACAATTGTGGCCCCAACACTGATTCCTGAGGCACACCACTAGTCACTGATCGCCAACCAGTAAATTTATCCTCACTCTTTGCTTCCTGTTAGTTAACCAATCCTCTATCCATGCTAATACATTGCCTGTAATGCCACGAACCTCTGTCTTATGCAGCAGCCTTTTGTGTGGCACATTGTCAAATGCCTTTTGGAAATCTAGATACATCACATCTACTGGGTCCCTGTTGTCCACTACACTTGTAATGTCTTCATAGAATTCCAGTAAATTAGTTAAACATGACCCGCTCTTCATAAACCCATGCAGTGTGTACCCAATGAGACAATTCCTATGTGGGTGTCTTGCTATTTCTTTCTTGATAGAGTCAAGCATTTTGCCCACTACAGAAGTTAAGCTAACTGGCCTATAATTTCCCATCTTTTGTCTACTTTTTTTTTAAACAGTGGAGTCACATTTGCTGTTTTCCAATCTGCTGGAACTGCCCCAAAGTCCAGCAAATTTTTAGTGCATTTGCTATTTCTCCCGCCATCTCTTAGTACCAAGCTCTGATGATTTTCCAATCCTCTGATTGCAGCCACGGTGCCAGAGCACTGGAGAATTACTAATGCTGTGTGAGTGGTTTAAAATATGGTGGAGATATCCTGAGTAATTAAAGATAGTCTAACTTCTGTGGTGTGCAAGCTAGTGAAACATTTTCTGAGGAGCAGTGTAGTTCCTCATTTAGAAAGACATAGATTAATCAAGGACAGTCAGTGTGCATTTGTTCAGGGAAGGCTACATTTGACAAGCTTGATTGAATTTTTCTTGAACAGGTAACAAGAAGATCGGTGACAGAAGCACATTTGATGTCGTTGACATGGAATTTTAGATGAGATTTGACAAGGCCCTTCATAGTAGACTGGTTATAACAGTCTGTGGAATCCAAGAACAAGCTAGATCCGAACTAGTTTAGCATATGGAAGCAAAGGATGATGGTTAACTAGTGTTATTCAGTCTGGAAGGCTTTTTTTTTGTGTGATTTAGCGGAAATCTATGACAGGTTATTCTGTGGATTTCTTTGCCTAGTGAAGCAGTTGAGGCTACCTCTTTGAATGTTTTTAAGGCAAAGATGGATTTTTGAACAGTAAAGGAATTGAGGGTTATGGTGAGTGGGTGGGTAAGTGGAGTTGAGTCTCAAAAAGATCAACCATGATCTTATTGAATGGGAGAGCAGGCTCATTGGGCTAGGTAACCTAGTGTTCCCTCAATTTTCATGCACTTTCTGTGATATCAATGATTTAAGCTTAGGGTTAAGGAAATGATTAAGAAGTTGTAAATTGTATCAAAATTTGCCATTACTTGACAATGAGGAAGAGAACTGTAGGATGCAGGAAGACATATAATGGACTAGCCAGGTGGACAGAAAAGTGCCTAGTGGAATTCATTCCAAAGTAGTACGAGATGATGCATTTAGGAGGAACAAAGGAAGGGAATGCCAGTATGTGGTAGGATGCTGAAATGTGTGGGAGAACAAAGGGACATTGCCCTTAAAGGAAGCAGGGCAAGTGGATAGGGGAACAGTGCACTACCTTTATTTGTCAAGGCGAAGAATATAAAACCAAGGAAGTTATGCTAGAATTAATCAAAACAGGAGGGTACAATTCTTTAAAGGAAGGATGAGATCACACTAGAGACAGTACAAAGGAGATTTACAGGAATATCACCAGGGATGGAAATGCTTAGCTATAAGTAAAAATTGGATAGGTTAGTTTGAGTTTCAGCTTGAAGTATTAAACCTATTCCTTTCTCTACAGATACTGCCAGAAGTATTGAGTTTCTCCAATATCTTCTGTTTTGGATAGGTTGGGACTGCATTCCTTAGAACACAGGAGGCTGAGGGCGATTTAGTTGATGAGTATAAACTTATGAGGGGCTTGGGATAGTGTGTATACCAAAGGGGTAAATAATCATGGGGCATGGACTCAAAGCAAGTGGCAGAGGACATGAAGAATGGTGGGTGCCCTAAAGTGAAAGCCTGCAAGAGGTGATAGAGGCAAGAAACTGTCACCATTTTGAAAAGGATTTGTACTTTGCAAGGCTATGAGAAAACATTTGGGAAGTGAGACTAGCTGACTTACTCTTGCAGAAGTGGAACAGACATGTCAGACCAAATGAATCCCTCTTATGCTCTAACCATTGTCGTTCTATGAGCACTTGAAGCACCCTAACTTAGACTGCCAAGAGCCAAATTGTGGGATTCAGCTGGATGACTCTGTATTGAGCAGCACAGACATATGGGCTGAATGGTGCATCCTTTGACATAAATTTTCTATGTTTCGAAGGACCTGTTGATTACCTTCAGGTTCTTAGAAAGACATTCCCGTCTACATTTGGATTGTGTTCACTTGTATCTAAAGCTGAATTTTATTCAAAGGTTAAATCATGTACTTGCATAGGAAATAGAACACTGGTGCATCAAATCTCATAGCATCACGTCTTTAATAATGCACACTTATGGGTATTCATTAATTCAAATCCCTGCACAAGACAATTAGTAAAATGACGTATGTCAGAAAAAGTTGATATGTTGAAGTTTTTCATTGGTCTCAAAAAGAGATCATTTAAATCAAGATGCGCCTGTAGTTCTGTTAAATGTGTTTTGAGCAGCAATTCTCCAGTTTGGGCAGGACTCCAGTTGCAGTAGTTTAGCTGTGTTTGTTTGACTCTGTAATGTTCAACACCTTCATAAACTAGATGTTAGCACCTTTCCAAAATAGCTGCATTAATTGGCTTAGTATTTATTTATTTTCATGGGAATCTCATGCACACAATTTATAATTTTGAGGAATAGAACAACCTCTTATTTGTAATCTTGCTTCAGACCCTCCAATTTACTGCTCTTGTCCTCTAACCGCACAAGTGTAAAATAGTTGCTTTCATAATAATACCCATGTATTCTATCATTTTCGTACAACTAGTCATTCATTATAACATAGCAACATTGGCTTGCTGGGCTGTGATATTTTTATATCAAAAGTGACTCTGCTGCAAAGTTGGTGAATGAGTCATAAAATGATGGTGTGAAAAGAAATCCCACAACTGCATCCATGGGCTCTGTTCTGGCCAGCCTAAATTCTTTTGCATTTTCAGTAACCAGACGACCAATTTGTGGCATAATTTGTATACCCTGAAGACTCCAACAGACAAAACTACTGTCAACTCATTAGGTTTGGATTGTCTTAATTTGACTTTGCAAGCAGCCTCCATTTGTAAGATATTAGGATAGATATTAACAAGAATAATTTATCTATTCTATTAATATTATGATCCCAGCTGATGGTAAAACTAGACAAGTCAGATTCCACAGTGAAACCTGACTTGGGAGGCGCGGTAGTGGTATGGGACACTGACCTTAACATAGCCGAGGCCAGGCGCCACTCTCTGACACCTCCTTCTAGCGCCCCATCAATCATGACCGCACCCCTGACAACCAAAACATTCACAACCTCCTCACCTCAGGTGACTTCCCACCACAGCGTCCAACCTCATCGTTCCCCAAACTTGCACCACCTGTTTCTATCTCCTTCCCAAAATTCACAAACCTGACTGCCCTGGCCAACCCACTGTCTCTGTCTGTTCCTGCTACACTGAACGTATTTCCGCTTACCTTGACTCTGTTTTCTCCCCCCGGTCCAGGAACTCCCCCCTTGTGTCCGGGACACCACCCACACCCTCCTCCTCCTCCAAGGCTTCCAATTTCCTGGTCTCCAACACCTCATCTTCTCAATGAACATCCAGTCCCTGAACACATATATTCCCCTTGCAGATGGCCTAAAAGCCATGGGCCCAAGCTATGCCTGCCTCCTTGAAGGATACATGGAACAATCCGTCTTCTGCTGCTACACTGACACTATCCCCCACCTCTTCCTCCGTTACATCGATGGCTGTGTCGACACCACCCCCACGAGGAGCTTGAACAGTTCATCAACTTTACTAACACCTTTCACCCCAACCTCAAATTCACCTGGACCATCTCCAATACCTCCCTCTCCTTCCTGGACCATGCTGTCCCCATCTCTGGTGACCGCCTCGACATCAACATCTATTTCAAGCCAACCGACTCCCGCAGCTACCTAGACTACACCTCCTCTCACCCACCTTCCTGCAAGAATGCAATCCCCTACTCCTATTTCCTCCGCCTCCCCAGCATCTACTCCCAAGATGGTGTGTTCCACTCCTGAACATCCCAGATGTCCTCTTATTTCAAGGACTGCAACTTTCTCCCATCAGTGGTTGGAAATGCTCTTGACCGCAACTCTTGCGTTTCCCGCACCTCTACCCTCAATTCCCCTCCCCCCAACAAAAACAAAGGCAGAATCCCCCTTGTCCTTTCATATCACCCCACCAAACTCTGCATCCAGTGCATCATCTTGCACCATTTCTGCCACATATAACCTGATCCCGCCACCAAAGATATATTTCCCTTCCCACCCCTATCTGCCTTTCTTAGGGAACACACTCTCCATAACTCCCTTGTCCGCACCACACTTCCCACTAGCCCCATCACCCCTGGCACCTTTCCCTGCAATCGCAGGAAGAACTACACCTGCCCCTACACCTCCCCCCTCACCTCCATTCAAGGCACAAAACAAACCGACCACATTAGACAAGGGGTCATCTGCACATCCGTCAATGTGGTCTGTTGCATCCACTGCTCCTGATGTGGGTTCCTCGACATCAGTGAGACCAAGTGGAGGCTCAGAGACTGTGTTTTGTAGAGCACCTGCGCTCTGTTCACGACAAACGATAACACGTTCCGGTCGTGAACCATTTCAACTCCCCCTCCCACTCCCTGGGTGACATGTCCATCCTGGGCTTCCTCCAGTGTCACAATGACACCACCCGCAAACTGAAGGAGCAGCACCTCATATTCCGCCTTGGGAACCTACAGCCCAATGGCCTAAATGTGGATTTCACCAGTTTCAAAATCTGCCCACCCCAGGGCTCATCCCATGCCCAACCCTCCCTCTCATCCCCACCTCCCTTGATCTGACGCAACCTGTCCATCACCCCTCCCACCTATTCACCCCTCCCACCTATTCACCCCTCCTACCCTACTGACCAATCCCCACCATTCCCTACCTGAACTCACCTATCACCATCCCACCTACCTTCTCCCGCCCCACCCCTCCTCTCTCTCTTTATTTCTGAGCTCCGATCCCCCTCTCCATTTCTGAAGAAGGGTCCCGACCCGAAACGTCAACTTTCCTGCTCCTCTGATGCTGCCTGGCCTGCTGTGTTCCTCCAGCTCCACACTGTGTTATCCTTGATATACCATAGATGTTGTTTTTGCAATTTGGTTACAAGGTAGTGGTCAGTCCCTGTACATGTTCACACTTGGAAGGTTCAGTGTACTTTTTACTTAAAAAAAAAAGCACAGGTTTAATGCACAAGAAAAACCCACATGAGACAATTTGAAAGATCTTATTATAAGTAGTGAAAAGAAAGCTATAATTCTTGTTCCAGCAATACCTTTTACAGACCCTAAGCCATAGTAAACTATCAGTTACATCTTCACTTTCAAATCTCTTATTGAACTGATATAGTTGCAAGCATTTCGTTTTCAGTGACTTTCTACACATTCACCACATGTGATTTTCTTCATTTATCACCTCTCCCTAAGCTGCACAGCCTCCCAGACTAATTCACTGACTTTCCTCACTGGACTCTTAAAACATCAACTTAAAGTGTTGACTACTTTTAAGGTGCTATCATGTAACTGCTGGTATGGATCTTATGAACTGCAACATACCTCTGATCCTTGTCTCCCCTTCTGGAGTTCATAAAGCTCAGGTCGTTTAATGAGTAGCAATTTTCTCACCAGATGGCTTATTAAACACCATTTAGCTTAAGTCGCACGATATCTTGAAAAGGCTGTTTTTCAGTCACTGTTCTAGATTACTTTCTAACCCTTTATAGAAAAACGACTGATCAGACTTTCACAGCACTGAAAACTGAAAGCACATTTACCATTCTAGAATTCAAGTTCCCAAATAATAACGCAGATAATCTGAGGAATAGTGATCACAGCCAGATTGCTGCTTTGCTCCAATGTTTTTGTGTTCGAACTGAGCTCTTGGCCGACAATTCTGATTCCGGCTCCTTTCGAACTGCAGAGCGTACCCAAAATCCAATATTTGCCCTGCTCTGCAGGATGGTGGGAGGAAGTCAAGTCAAGCCAAGCCATCCCGTTTTTTTTTTTCACAGCAGTAGATGCCATGTACAGTGATTTAAGTGTCCAGAAGCAGAACTAGCCACATTTCCTGTGAAAGGGTAAGTGTGTAGATAAGCGTGGGGTTAGCATGGAGTTAGTTAAGCATTTAGGCTTCCAGGTATGTGCTAGATTGACACAGGTGGTGTTATTTCCGATGAGTAAAGGCGAGTCGGGTTCATGGCTGTGGGGAAACTTCTCTGGTCCAGGGCTTCAGACCAGAGGTTACAGTGGGTTATTTGCAGTTGTTCAAGTTGTTCAAATTGTGTAGATTGGTGGAGATTGGTGATTTGGGTGTCAGGTTAGTAGTTAGCAACATGGGAGACTAACTTTTTAATCCTATAACTTTTCCTGAATAGCTGTTAGATTAACTGAAGCAGAACTCTCCGAAATCTCAGATTTTGGTGGATTCAAGAAGCAGGGGAATTGGCCATCGGAATCTTTGATTTCCTGAGCAGTTCTAAAGGAGTCTACTGCAACTGGAAACCCCTATGGTTCCTGGTGTGAAACTCCAGTCACTGCCGCTCCAGTGGCCATCAAAATATCTGGACCAATAATACTATATTTTAGACCTTCTTCACAATGCAAATCTAAAGATCAGCCTCTCTTCCCTTGGGCATAAAACATTTTATTTGGTCATTTTTGATCTCTCATTGGAAGAAGATCCAGGAATCACTGGAGTGAAATGGTGATTTACAGAAGTTCATTCCATAAGACAATTTACGAACCCCCTTCCCACTCCCTCGGTGATATGTCCATCCTGGGCCGCCTCCAGTGTCATAATGATGCCACCCACAAACTGGAGGAGCAGCACCTCGTATTCCGTCTTGGGAGCCTACAGCCCAATGGCCTAACTGTGGATTTTACCAGTTTCAAAATCTCCCCACCCCTGGCCTCATCCCATGACCAACCCTCCCTCTCGTCCCTGCCTCCTTGACCAGACATAACCTGTCCATCTTCTCTGCCACCTATCCGCTCCTCCCACCTCACTTACCAATCCCAACCACTGCCTATCTGCAATCACCTATCACCATCCCACCTACCTTCCCCAGCCCCACCCCTCCTCTCTCAATTTATTGCTGAGCTCCCTTCCCCCTCCCCCACTTCTGAAAAAGGGTCCCAACCTGAAATGTCAACTTTCCTGCTCCTCTGATGCTGCCTGGCCTGCTGTGCTTCTCCAGCTCCACGCTGTTATCTCTGACTCCAGCATCGGCAGTTCTTACTATCTCTTATGAAAGACTGGATAGTTGGAATAATTTTCCATTTTAAATGTTATTTTTAAAATCAGGTTTGCTGCAAAGTAACCTGGGTTTATAAACATTAAACTACCACCTTAGCTACTTTAATTAATTGTTTACTTCTTGTCAATATTCTTGCATGTGGTTCTATACTGAGGGCAGGTGAACTGTTTGCACTATCCGTTATTCTCACCAGTCTTAGACTTTATCTTATACAGGACAGGATTTAGTTATGAAGAAAGGCTTGAAAAGTTAGGGTTCATTTAAAATGATCCGTCCAAATCTATTTTATTGTATGCGATTTGTTTTGTTCAATGCATGGTGCCTTTGCATTTTTAAGCACAGTCAAGCATGTACACTGCTTTAAATGCAACAACTTTTGATGTGACCTGCACGGTATCATCTTAACAGTTGTATGGTGGGACATACATACTCACAAAACTGAGAGATTATTGCTTACATGTCAGCTTTTACTAACATCAAACTTATTGTCACAAATCATACCTTTTTTCCATAAATTAGCACACAAATATTCAGCATTGTTCAGTGTAGTATTAAGAGATTACTCTACTATCTCGGATGCCATCTCTTGGAACAGATTCAGACTATGTCTATGGCTCATGAACATATAAAGGTCATTTAGCATTCAAGGAAGAACAGGCTAATACATCTAATGATTTCTCCTGGTAATTTATTCCACAAACTGTAATACCCTGACCATCCTTATTTGTGAGCACTGGGAATAGGAAATTCCTTACTAAAAACCCTCTTTTAAAGCCTTTAAAAACAGCTTTATTTCCAAATCCTCAGGCATATGAGATCCTGTTTTACATGTGGCTGGATTAGATAGTACTGCATTCTCTTCTTGGCAACCTTGTTAATGTAAATCAGCTGTCAGCTCAGTATCAACTGTAATTTCCTGCAAGCTGATGTTTTGCACTAAGGTTAAGTGTACTGCTGTGATTCATGAGCACTGAACAAGAACTTCCACTCCATCATGTTTTGAAACCTAGGCATGTTTAATGTGATGTCTGCAACATCCAGTGTAACCCAGTGAATACATTAACCTCATTCTGGGTTTTTTTCACCATCAAAATCTTCAGATTTTTAAATTCCATCACACTTGTTTGAACTTCCATTGCACAATCCACAAGATGTAAAAGCGGATGGAGGCCATTCCGCCTATCAAATCTGCTTTGCTATTCAGTGAGATCATGGCTGATTCGATAATACTCAACTCCATTGTCCTTCCATTTTGCCATAACCTTCAATTCCCTGACTGATTTAAAAAATCTGTCTCCCTCAACCTTGAATATTCTAAATGACCCAGTCTCTACAGCTTTTTGTGGTAAAGAATTCCACCGATTCACTGCACTCGGAAGAAACGCCTTCCAAAGATGTGCGGGTTAGGTGGATTGGTCCTGCCAAATTGCCCTCTAATGTCTAGACATATGCAAGCTAAGTGGATTAGCGATGGGATCGGGTCGGGGGGTACTGAATGCTCTTCGCAGGTTCAGTGCAGATTTGATGGGCCGCACTTTTTCCTTACCACAAGGATTTGATGATTCTATGATCCTAAATATATCACCCCTTGTTCTGAGATTATGTCCTTACATCATAGACATCTCACAAGGAGAAATATTCTTTTCACATTCAAGTGTGTCAGTCAAGTCCCCTAAGAATCTTGTATGTTTCAATAAGGTCGCCTCTCATCCTTGTGAACTGCAATGAATACAAGCTCAAATTCTTCTAATAAGATAATCCCCAAGAAAGTCCCTTCATTTCTGGTATCACCCTAGTGAAGATTCTATGGACTGTGTCCAATGCCAGTGTGACTCCCCTTAGATTAGAGGCCCAATCTAAACTTGTGAAGCTACCACATAGTGTTTCACATAGCAAATAATGGGAATTTGCTCAAACAAGACATTGATTGTGTGTTTTCCCCCAGCCTCCATCAAAAACCTGGAAAGCTGCTTCTCTGCCTCTCAAGTGAGAGGTTTTGTGCAGAAAGCATCCTTAAAATGAGTCTGGGACATTTTTGCTAAATTTGCTGTGAAATTAGAAGCATAGATGAAGAGGTGAAATCATTAGTAGCGGCGATTGATCTTTCACTCAAAGAACAAAGAAAATTACAGCACAGGAACAGGCTCTTCGGCCCTCCAAGCCTGCGTCGATCCAGATCCTCTATCTAAACCTGTCACCTGTTTTCCAAGGATCTGTATCCCTCTGCTCGCTGCCCATTTATGTATCTGTCTAGATACATCTTAAATGACGCTATCGTGCCCGCCTCTACCACCTCCACTGGCAACGTGTTCCAGGCACCCACCACCCTCTGCGTAAAGAACTTTCCACACATATCTCCCTTAAACTTTTACCCCCTCACCCTGAAATCGTGACCCCGAGTAACTGAGTCCCCCACACTGGGAAAAAGCTTCTTGCTATCCACCCTGCCTGTACCTCTCATGAATTTGTAGACCACAATCAGGTCCCCCCTCAACCTCTGTCATTCTAATGTAAATAATCCTAATCTACTTGACCTCTCTTCATAGCTAGCACCCTTCATACCAGGCAACATCTTGGTGAACCTCCTCTGCACCCTGTCCAAAGCATCCACATCCTTTTGGTAATGTGACGACCAGAACTGTACGCTGTATTCCAAATGTGGTCAAACCAAAGCCCTATACAACTGTAACATGACCTGCCAACTCTTGTACTCAATACCCCGTCCAATGAATAAAAGCATGCCGTATGCCTTCTTGACCACTCTATCGACCTGTGTTGCCACCTTCAGGGTACAATGGACATGAACACCCAGATCTCTCTCTGCATCAATTTTCCCCAGGGCTTTTCCATTTACCGTAAAGTTCGCTCTTGAATTGGATCTTCCAAAATGCATCACCTCGCATTTGCCTAGAGTGAAATCCATCTGTTATTTTTCCGCCCAACTCTCCAATCTATCTATATTCTGCTGCATTCTCCGACAGTCCCTTTCACTATCTGCTATTCCGCCAATCTTAGTGTCATCTGCAAACTTGCTAATCAGATCATCCATACCTTCCTCCAGATCATTTATGTATATCACAAACAACAGTGGTCCCAACACGGATCTCTGTGGAACACCACTGGCCACAGTTCTCCATTGTGAGAAACTCCCTTCCACTACAACTCTGTCTCCTGTTGCCCAGCCAGTTCTGTATCCATCTAGCTAGTACACCCTGGACCCCATGCGGCTTTCTCCATCAGCCTACCATGGGGAACCTCATCAAACACCTTTCTATCAAGTTGGTAAGACATGACATTCCCTGCACAAAACCATGCTTCCTATCACTAATAAGCCCATTTTCTTCCAAATGTAAATAGATCCTATCCCTCAGTATCTTCTCCAGCAGTTCCTCACCACTGACGTCAGGCTCACCGGTCTATAATTACCTGGATTATCCTTGCTACCCTCCTTAAACAAGGGGACAACATTAGCAATTCTCCAGTCCTCCGGGACCTCACCAGTGCTCAAGGATGCTGCAAAGATATCTGTTAAGGCCCCAGCTATTTCCCCTCTCGCTTCCCTCAGTAACCTGGGATAGATCACATCCGGACCTGGGGACTTGTCCACCCTAATGCCTTTTAGAATACCCAACACTTACCCCCCCCCAATGCCAACTTGACCTAAAGTAATCAAACATCTATCCCTAACCTCAACATCCGTCATGTCCCTCTCCTCGGTGAGTACCGACGCAAAGTACTCATTAAGAATCTCACTCATGTTCTCTGACTCCTCGCATAACTTCCCTCCTTTGTCCTTGAGTGGGCCAACCCTTTCTCTAGTTACCCTCTTGCTCCTTATGTGCGAATAAAAGGCTTTGGGATTTTCCTTAACCCTGTTTGCTAAAGATATTTCATGACCCCTTTTAGCCCTCTTAATTCCTCGTTTCAGATTGGTTCTACTTCCCGGATATTCTTCCAAAGCTTTGTCTGTTTTCGGTCACCTAGACCTTATGTATGCTTCCTTTTTCCTCTTTGCTAGTCTCACAATTTCACCTGTCATCCATGGTTCCCTAATCTTGCCCTTTCTATCCCTCATTTTCACAGAGACATGTCTGTCCTGCACTCTAATCAACCTCTCTTTAAAAGCCTCCCACATATCAAATGTGGATTTACCCTCAAACAGCTGTTCCCAATTCACATCTCCCAGCTCCTGTCGAATCTTGCTATAGTTGGCCTTCCCCCCAATTTAGCACTCTTCCTTTAGGATCACTCCTGTCTTTGTCCATGTGTATTCTAAAACTTACAGAATTGTGATCACTATTCTCAAAGTAATCCCCTACTGAAACTTCAACCACCAGGCTGGGCTTATTCCCCAATACCAGGTCCAGTATGGCCCCTTCCTGAGTTGGATTATTTACATACTGCTCCATAAAACCCTCCCGGATGCTCCTTACAAATTCAGCTCCATCTAAACCCCTAACACTAAGTGAATCCCAGTCAATGTTGGGAAAATTAAAATCTCCCATCACCACCACCACCCTGTTGCTCCTACATCTTTCCATAATCTGTCTACATATTTGTACCTCTATCTCACGCTCGCTGTTGGAAGGCCTGTAGTACAGCCCCAACATTGTTACCGCAGGCTTCCTATTTCTGAGCTCTGCCCATATTGCCTCACTGCTTGAGTCCTCCATAGTGCCCTCCTTCAGCACAGCTGTGATATCCTCTTTGACCAGTAATGCAACTCTTCCACCTCTTTTATCTCCCTCTCTATGCTGCCTGAAGCATCTATATCCTGGGATATTTAGTTGCCAATCTTGCCCTTCCCTCAATCAAGTCTCAGTAAAAGCAATAACATCATACTCCCAGGTACTAATCCAAGCCCTAAGTTCACCTGCCTTACCTACTATACTTGTCGCATTAAAACAAATGCACCTCAGACCACCTGTCCCTTTGCGTTCATCGTCTGCTCTGCCTACTCTTCCCCTTAGTCACACTGACTTCATTATCTAGTTCCTTACAGGCTTTAGTTACTACCTCCTTACAGTCCTCTAACCACCTCATTTGGTTCCCATCCCCCTGCCACATTAGTTTAAACCCTCCCCAACAGCGTTAGCAAAAGCACCCCCTAGGACATTGGTTCCAGTCCTGCCCAGGTATAGACCGTCCAATTTGTAATAGTCCCACCTCCCCCAGAACCGGTCCCAATGTCCCAAAAATCTGAACCTCTCCCTCCTGCACCATCTCTCAAGCCACTCATTTATCCTGCCTATTCTTTCATTTCTACTCTGACTAGCACATGGCACTGGTAGCAATCCTGAGATTACTACCTCTGACGTCCTACTTTTTAACTTGGCTCCTAACTCCCTAAATTCTGCTTGTAGGACCTCATCCCATTTTTTTACCTATATCATTGGTGCCTGCATACACCACGACAACTGGCTGTTCACCCCCCCCCTTCAGAATGTCCTGCAGTCGATCTGAGACATCCCTGACCCGTGCACCTGGGAAGCAATATACCATTCGGGAGTCCCGTTTTCGACCACAGAACCACCTATCTACTCCCCTTACAATCGAGTCCCCTATGACTATAGCCCTTCCACTCATTTTCCCACACTTCTGTACAGCAGAGCCAGCCATGGTGCCATGAACCTGGCTACTGCTGCCTTCCCCTGGTGAGCCATCTCCCCCAACAGTATCCAAAATGGTATACCTGTTTGGAGGGAGATGACAGCAGGTGACATCTGCACCACCTTCCTGCATTTTTTTAACAACTCGAAGCTACAACTCGGTGCCCTCTGGTGTAGAAGATTATTCTTCTGTCCAATAATGGGCCACCTTATTAACTTGGACAGTTCAGAATCGGGAGTGCCACATTTATACTCATGAGCTTTGAATTTCGTGTATGCACAATAGAGTTCACAGTTGTGACCCTTCATTTTTTGGTTGAAAACTTAAATGATCTACCTTTCTAATTCTACAAATTGATTGACCTTTTTAAATCTCAAGCACACAAGATCTGCTTTCGCAATTGAGGTAATAGATGTGGCGCAACACTCCTCAGAGTTTCTATGGGAAAGCTTGACTGTTCACACACAGACCAGCTGAAGTTTTCTTTCTGCCAAACTGAATCTGCTACTGGCATTTCAGCAACTTTCTTTCAAAAGAGCTTGTCAACCAAACTGAAAAAGACTATTCATTAGTTTTCGATTCATGGCTACAAAGAAATATGATCTTGTAGGCCAGTTATTTCAGCATTTACAGTTGCTTCTTCAGAGACAAACACCACTTTTCTTGGTGGAACATTTGTTGGAGCATACAGATGGATTCAGGCTTATTAGAAACCTGGAAAGTCAAATCTTTTGGGCTGTTAATACTTCACCTGGGATTGAAATTGAAGTTGAATAAGCTGTGGTCAACCCATATGGATGGTTCCATCTTTAAAAATGCTTGATGTTGAATGCTTTGCTGCTGCTTTAAGCAATTCCTGCACGACTTCTGGTGCCATTTATAATGTTTAGTCCTTATATAGTGAAGTTAAATGGTATGTCTAATATTTTAATGTAAAATAATGCTTCATTTGTTTAATTGTTCATTTGTCCTTGCATCTCATGCCCCTTGTAGAGGTTTGTGTTAGTTCAGCATTGAATTGACAGTTTGAATAGATAACAGCTGTAGTTTTGCTCAAAATTGATTTTAACATTTTGCTGATATGTAGTTGAATTGGAGTATGTTTTAGTTACTTGTTTGTGCTGAACAGATGACTGAAACACTGTGACAGGAGGTGAGATTCCTTATTTCATGCCTTTACGTTTGTTGCCCTTTGTAGTGAGTTATCACCAAATGCATTTTCAACTTTTTGATTTCAGTTCTAATCAAGAATGGAAGTACAATTTCAATGCAGGCTCCTGATTTGCAAGCCTGGGTAAAACATCACCTTGTTGAAATATGATATCAGATTACAAAATAGGGAACAAAAAACTAGGACACAATGTTTACTTCGACATTCCAAAATGAAGAATACATATAAAAGGAATGCAGCTTTTATTTCAGTGCTACTTTGTCGAGTTAGCAGATTTTGATTCTTAGGGGAAAATGGTCCCATGGTCTTCACTTTCTGATTTGTGCTAAAAGGACATTAAAAAAAGGAGCAAGGGAAGGCCATTTGGCCCCTCAATCTCAACCTGTCTCTGAACAAGACCATAGCTGATCTGCCCCAGTCTTCAACGCCTCTTTCATGCTGGGACCTCAGCTCTCAACTCCCTGATGTTTCAAAAAATCTACCTCCTCTTTAAATACATTTTCATGCTCTGGAGAACATTCTGGAGTAAGAATTCCAGACATTCACTGCCCTCTAGGAAAAGAAATTCCCTCGCATCTCAGTTTTAAGTAAGTATCCCCTTAATCTGTAAATATGTTCTCCTGTTTGAGATTCCCCCACTACTGGGAACATCTTCTCAACATCTGCTGTTACTATGTGTCAAATTTGAACAATTTCTCTAAATCAAATGTGCACAAGATATTTTGGCCATTTAATGTTGCACGGAGGAGTGTGCAGCTTTAAAACAAAAAATGTATTTGAAGCCTATGTATGTATTTAGGAGTGTCATTGCATCCAACAACAAATTCAGTCAACACTCACTTTGTGGTCTAAAATGATATTTGCTATATAGCCACAGTATACATTGTTTTAGAATTTATGCTCCACTGATTAACTGAGCTTCTGTTTTGTGTGGCAGATGACTCCCAAGTCGAAGAGGAAAAGTATCCACAGTAGAATGCTCCGCCCTGTTTCCAGAGCATTTGGTAAACGAATAAGCAAATGTTTGATTTATTGTGTAGAAGTAAAATATGGTTATTTGAACCCCATGTTGATCATTATTCTTAAATTTAGTTTTCAGATATATTTCCATGTGATTCTAAGGAAAGAGTTATTCAAAATATTGTCAGAAAACAAGTTAAAGAAAATGACAACTAAAATTGTGCTAATTTTCCTCAAGTAATTTTCTGCTAAATACCGAGTTGAAAAAGTCATCTGATATTTTGCACTGATAAAGAAGTCTCTTTTTCTTGTGTCACTGGCGTATTTTGTAACTACACAAGTTTCAAGTGGAACAGGGATTGGATAGATTTGTTCATGATAAATCACAACTTCTCATCAGAAAATAATTTGGTTTTACTTCCTGCTGAAGACTCCAGTGAGGTGCCCATTGTATAAACACTTCCATCTAGTGGTGGGTCGTGAAGCAGTTTTAACCTGTGTTCAGTTTATCCATATTAAGCCATTTTTATTCTGTTTTGATTCCTTTTTTCAAAAAAGAACTTTTACAAACACGACTAAAGTTTAATTTTTAAGATAAACAATTAAATAGCACTGTTTGAATAAAATAAAGATTCAAATCGAGCATTTTGAGATATCCTTTATCGTTTGGGTCTACAGTTCTCTTTAAACTAAATTTATGGTTAGATTATCACAAAAAGAAATATTTATTTAATTGTCCACTTTAGCATACTCACAGAAATTTAACAGATTGAAAGAAAGTTATTTTTTTAAAAAATGAGAAACAGACCATGATAATGTTGTTCTCCGAATTAATTTTTCTGTAAAAATGTTGAACTATTTGGCTCAATTTTCTCCAATTTTAATATATTCAACGAAAGGAACAAAATAAAAGTTGAAATACAATAAATTCAGTGCGGAGGGATGAGATTTCTGCAACCATTACACACAAATAAATATTGCTTTATCAATTGGTAATAAAACCACATGGGACTCACTCCATTTCTTTGGAAGAATGATGCCTGTGTCAAATTTCCGTCCTCTCTCTTGTGTATGAAAGTTTAATGACAGCAGAGTCCCTTTTTCAGTATTTTGTAGCAATTTCTACTGGTCTTCAGTGCATATTGAATAAATGTGTGTGTATTTCTATTATTCTATGAGGCAACTTGCAAAAATATTTCAAAAACAACATTACGTTTTGTTATTTGTATAGTTTTCAACTTTTAATGTAATCAGGTTTCCCTCCAAATGCATTTCCTTGTATGTTCAGATAATTGAATTTTGAACAAGCATTTGATTAAGGTGTTATGATTCAAACTCAGGATTTATGGCATTGTCTGTAACGTATTTGAAGGGATTGAGGGTTGCTCAATGGACAGAAAACCAAGATTAGGAATAAATAGGTCATTCTTGGACCATCAGACTGTAAGTAATAGGGCAGTAGAATCAGTTCTTGCGCTGCTTTTATTTACAATCAATGTAAATAGACTTGGATAAACGTAGTATCCAGGTTTGCTGACAATACCGTGCCAGTGGTAAAATCAGCAATGTGAAGGATATAAAGAGCTGGTGGGAAAGAGATTTGGGTTCTGTGAGCAAATGGAATGCAATATGGCAAAGTATGAAGTTATTCACTTTGAAAAAGTATACCATTTTGGTCTCCTTACTAGAGAAAGGATATTTCAGCCCAAGAGATTGTCGTGAAGGTTCACTAGACTGATCCCTATGGTGAGACATTTGTCCTAAGCAGAAAGATTGAGTAGACTTAGACTTATATTCACTAAAGTCTCAAACAGCGAGATGCATTCAATTGCACCATTTAAAATTCTTAAAGCATTTGACGCGTTACAGGCTGAGAAAATGTTTCCCTGTGCTGGCAAACTTAAACATAGGATCATCATCTTAGAGAAAGAGATCAGAATTTGGGGGTTGAGGTAAGCAATTTCTTCACTTAAAACGCTGTAAATCTTTGGAATTCTCTACCTCAATGGTTGTTTGGTATCTTCAGTTAATTGGTAGATTTATTTTAATACTAAGGGAATTCAGAATATAGGTCTAGTGAGAAATGGTGGAATTGCAGGTGATATCTTTAATTGCAGAGCAGACTCAAAGCGTCAAATACTCCAGTTCCTATTTCTTATATTCACACATTCAACATTTAAGGCACTTGAAGAAGATAAGTGCCTGCTTTATGCATTGTCATAGATATTTTGAAGGACGGAAACTAGGTTGATAAATGAAAGAAACAATGTGCACACAAGAACTAGAAGCTTCAGTCACAGAAATCTGAATGACAGAAGCAAAAAGTTGCAAATTTAGTTTGGTTTCAGCAAGTCAAGAGTGAGGTAGCTCATTAAACAATTCTGTAGGTATAGTCATCATCATTCATTAAACATACCTAAGGCAATTTAGTTGAATATGAAGAAATTTACATCAGTCAACTGAAATGACAAGGGTAGGAGGTAACTTGAGAGAAGGTTTTGAGATCAACAGAGGTTCAAAATTGATAATAGAAAGACAGAGACATTACAAGAGTCTCAGCAATGGTAGGAATGAGATGAGGATGGATAAGTGTGGAGGTAGATAAAAACAATTTTGCTGATGAATGTGATGGAAGCCTTACAACATGGGCTCAGACTGAGTGAGTAGCTGATGAGGGTGAATAGAACCAATAGAAACTGAAGTATTTGCATCAAACAATAATGGCTTTTCTGTTGCTAACATATAGTTGGATAAAGAATAATGAGAAGAAACCGTAATGTGTTATCAAATTTGGAGAAACGAAGGAAGTAGGCAGGCTACCTTTTGAAACGGTAATTCAAGATCTTCTTACACTAGGGCTTAAGTGACTTTAGTTGGAAAGCTGGGAGAGCAATGCAGGAGGGCTGCTCATCCATGGTTAGAAGCAACCTGGCTTCAAAGGGAGGACTGGCTCCCTCTTGTATGCGGGGCTGGGGATGGGGGTGCAGGAGTAAAGGTGGGCAGATGAATGGCACTAGTTACTGGATTGAGTGGAGACCTGGGGAGGTGCACATCTTCTGGGGTTCACAAGAAGGGATATGAGGAAGGGCACTTGGTGTTTCATGTCGAGGCAGTGCCTGCAAACCATAGTCCAGTCATTGCTCACTGTCACCTTCCACCCTGCTGGAATTTGAACGGTAACAATGGGAAGGAAAATAGCTTTAACTACATCCAGAGGGACTGTGAGAGTGGGGACAGTGAAACCTACTGATATGAGACCCTTTTAACAATATTGCACACAGACCTTTGCACAGAGAGGCCAGGGAAAGAACAGGGATGTTGTAGCGTGAGGTGCAATTGTGTTATCAGAACGCATTGGCCTTGTTCATCTTAGTTTGACTAACAGGCTGTCAAAACTGATATTGATCCGTAGTGTATCCATAGTATGGGCATGTATTCAGGCATCATGTTGGCACAGCTAGATTCAGGGCTACGCAGAGAGTTAAACAGATAAAGTGCAAAACAATCAAATTTATCTAACTTTATCTTATAAACAGTGCACTGTCACCCTACAGAAAGAGAAGGTCTCTCCTCTGCACTGCCCCTTTACCATGACCTCCAGGACTGCGTCAGAGAACTGTAGCGTTATCACCTACTTCGCCGACATCTTTACATGGCATCCATCAACAAGCAGGGCAGCTTTGGAATTCCAGTGCTCATTCAGGTTACTACTTAAATATGGCACAGTTGGCAGGGTGCTAGTCTTTCGGCAGATTTCCACTAAATAGCAAGTTGTACAAAGTATACCGTGTGTAAAAAGGGGGATAGATTCAGACAAAAGGGAGATCCTGAGGGTGGTTCGGACACGGTGAGAAGCTTTACTTAGTCTCACACTGAAAGCACTCCAAAAATTTTGACACAACTCAAACTCAAATTTAGGGGTGGTACAGTGGCACTCTTCAGCGTCTCTGTGGCAGAGATGTAATGAAGGACATTCTTAAACATAAAACAAATGCTAATGGTACAAGATGATTGGCTGATAAGGAATTCACAGAGCAGTTGTTTGGACTAGAAAAGTGTCAGGCACGGCAGCCAGTGATGACAAAATATCCCATCAATAATAAAATATTAGAATATTAAATATTTCTAAAAAGTTGTAGCTTAGTCATGCTGAGGATTATTGGTGGATTCATTCACAATGATATTATAATCAAGGTGAGCCTTGCTTGCAAGCAGGATATTTGGAAGATGATGGTTCAGTTTCTTAGATATTGACAGAAGGAGAGTAGGGCAAAGGGTTGTGGCAGAAAACTGAACAAGTAACACCAAAAAAAAATTGAACTGGATTTGTATTGAACAGCTGTTGGGTAGGTCACACAATTCCTCGACCAGAGCAAAATGATGAGTCTGTCCAGACAGGACTCAAACTTGAACTTAAAATAGGAAGACTTGAATCTTAGTCATCAGCAGGGAACAAGTGAATCAATAAGAACCAGCCATGATGAAAGCTGTTTGATCTACATATGTGCATATTAACATCATTTTTAGAATTTGTGGTTAATTATTTTTATGAAGTGTTTAGACAATGACTAGGTTAGACTGTCGTTCCGGAACAGTGACCTAATCTGGCATATGTCAGAGAACAGGGATCCCCTGTAGTTTTAATGGAAAATTGTTTTTACCGTGTGATATACAACAGGTAGGTAAACGTTAAATACCATTTCTTTGTTTGGTTCAGAATAATCCAAGGCTTTTAACTTAAAAAACTCAAGAGACTTGACTGAAGTCAGAAGCAATTATAGTTTTTCTCCAGTTTTCGAAATGCACAGTTACCTCCAAAAAGTTTTTAGTTTGTGAATTTTCAAATCAGCCATCTTTGCTTAGACACTGTCACGTTACTAAAAACTGAAAAGTCTAAGCTTTCAGTGTTGAGCCTACTCGTGAGAAAACTGAGGAAAATCAACTAAGTCAAACTTACAAATTTGATATGAAAGGGTAATTTCTCTGGATTTGAGTCTGTGTAACAGATAATTTTGGGAAACAGGATAAGACTCTGCTGTACATCTTAAGAACATTCAAACTATGTTCTGTATTTAGCTTTTTGCTCATTTGTGTAGCACACCTCTATTTAAGAAACTCAGCAGTGATTATCCTTCAGTAACTAACTACTATGTTAACAAAAATGAAATAGACAAATATATGAAGAATCGAGTTAGATTTCGTTCCAGAACTGACCTTGTTCAATAGTATTGAAAACAGAAATTGCTGGAAAATCTCGGCAGGTCTGGCAGCATCTGTGCAGAGAAATCGGAGTTAACATTTCGGGTACAGTAACACTTCTTCAGAACAGTGACCCTTCCCCTGTTCTGAGGAAGGGTGGCTCGAGCCAAAACGTTAATTCTGATTTCTCTCCACAGATGCTGCCAGACATGCTGACATTTTCTAGCACTTTCTGTTTCTGATTTCCCGCACCCCCAGTTCTTTAGTATTTCTATTTTATTCAGTGGTATCATCAGTGGGGATCAAAGCACAGCAGAAATTATGAATGTAAGAGACAGAGAGATGGATAACAATGAAGG
The DNA here is from genome assembly GCA_024137785.1 of Ginglymostoma cirratum. Lineage (NCBI taxonomy): Eukaryota > Metazoa > Chordata > Chondrichthyes > Orectolobiformes > Ginglymostomatidae > Ginglymostoma > Ginglymostoma cirratum. The sequence continues at coordinate 7,756,556 of JAHRHZ010000030.1, forward strand.
AAGAATCTTGTTTTTGTCTTGAGTCACTAGATATTCCCAGGGGCTCCAAGTGAATTAAGATGTTGTCACTTATTTTATTGGCAAACATATCAGCTCATGTTTACAGAACAAGATCACACAAAAATGCGATAATTGACCATGTGTTTGGTTGTGGTTGAGGATGAATATTGGTCAGGAAAGGATATGGGTTTGGATTACTTGACCAGATGTTCAGTCTTCCACCTATGTTGCAATTAAGGTGGTTGGGTTATAAGAGTGATGGGTTGGTCCAGATTTTCAAAATCCCATCCCCATTCCTTTTGTCAGTTATTTTTGGCAACATAAGATAACACATTTCCAGCTTATATCCAGGTCTGGCTGCACTATTGGGACTGGGATTTTGGACACCTAGCAATTTTTCATGGAATTAGGTGGCAGTATGACTCAAGGAATCTCAATGGATTTAGTAACAATGGGGGAATCCTCAATATGGAGGTCAGAAATTTTTGACACAGGTTTAAAGCTATTGCCAACTCATTATAAAATAATGATGTATGTTAAATATGTTCTTAATGAGGTGATTTTTGTAGGGCGCGGTTTAGAAATGCTAAGTGACCATTAAATTGGCTAGCATTCTAAAAATGGGAAAGTCTTCAGATGCATCAAAGTACATTATCTGTTGATATAGTGCTATTCTACATTGAACAATGTTGTGATGATTCAGATTTTACTGTGTCATTTGCACCCTGTGTTTTAATCACAACAGACATTTGTTCAGCCTTTGAAGCAATGCAGCAGATGGCTATTTTCTGTACTGTTCAGGGGTTTAAATGTATTTATCACTGGAGGCTATGTTGACATGGTTGTGCAGTGAGATCTCTATGAATGCTTGGCTAAGCTTTAGCCCACAGTAACAGATTCACTTCAACAGGGGCAGCTATCAAAAATGGAAGGAGCTATGTTTTGAGTGGTAGCTTTATGTTTTTAAGAGATTTCTAAAAGGCTGCTTTTCTACGGTTTTATGACGAGTTAATATATTTTGGCGATAGTTTGGCTGCATTTCATTGAGCTTTAGAAGTTTATGAAAAGATTCCTTTCCAACATTACTATAGGGATCATAAGTTCTTTCCACTATGGAAATTGAAAATGAAGACAAGTAAACAGGACTCTCTAAACCAGCATCAGAGGAGCAGGAAAGCTGATGTTTTGGGTCTGGACCCTTCTTCAGAAAGAAGTTCTGAAGTTTTCTGAAGAAGGGTCCAGACCTGAAACGTCAGCCTTCCTGCTCCTCTGATGCTGCTTGGCCTGCTGTGTTCATCCAGCTCTACACCTTGTTGTCTCAGATTCTCCTGCATCAGCAGTTTCTATTACCTCTCTAAACCAGTTGCTCTAACACCTATAATGGGAAAAATGCAAGAATTTACAATTAAGATGTAGTAGCAGAACATTTAGAAGATCATATAGTCAGGGAGAGTCAACATAGTTTAGTGAAATGGAAATCATGTTCTACAATTTACTAGAGTTCATTGAGAATGTTAAAAAGTAGGGTGGATAAAGGTGGACCAGTAGATCTAATGTACCTGGATTTCCAAAGAAAACTTTGATAGATTTCCCCATAAAAAAGGTTTCTAATGAAACAGGAGCTTGTTGTATTGAAGGTCCTATATTAGTATGGATAGAGGATTGACTAATAAGAAACAAAATTGGAATAAATGCATCATAATTTCAACTTAAGTTGTACCTAATAGAGTGCTGCTATGATCAGTGCCGGGGACTCAACTACTAATGATGTATATCAATGATTTCAGTGAAGGGGCTGCCTTCATTGTAGACAAATTTGCAATGGTTATTTGTTCCAAAACACTTCTCCAAAGCTGCTTTTGAATATGCCCTTTCCTAAATCTTTCAAACCCCCTCTTTATAGGTGTAAAACCCTGGTTCCCAATTTGTCAAGACACTGGTCCCAGTCCTGTTTAGGCAGAACCTGTCCCTTGGAACAACTCCCATTTTAACCAGTTTTGTTGCAAAGGCCCATGAAGCAAAACAACCATCTTTCAAGGCAAGGGAATTAAACTTCGAATTTCTTTATTCCCCCTGCCAATTCATGCATGGGTAAGGTATCAATCTAGAGATCACTACTTCTGAGGTACTTTTTTTTAACTTGCTTACTTTTAACTTTAACTTCAATCTTAGTTGTGCTAATGTTATTGGTTCTTACATAGACCATGAAAAAATGATCCTCGGCCTTTTCCTATGACTCCAAAAGTTGTTCTCCAGCTGCAAGGAGATGTGTTTATTCAGGCAGCATAACCTGAACAGACCTGACTATACAGTAGTTTATTACTACCATGTTCCTTTCCAATTCTCCCCCTTGAATGGTCTCCCACACCATGGTATTATGATCATTTAACCCATTACCTTGTAGTTCTATTCTCATCACAGATAGCAAGAACCTTGTACCTATTTGGCTAAATCAAAGGCCAAAGATCCCCCAGAGATGCAGGCAATGTTTTGGGGTCCCAGTTTTGAACGCCACCATGGTACATGGAATTTGAATTCAGTAAAATTCTGGAAGTAAGAGTCTAGTTCGCTAATGTCCCTTGAGGAAGGAAACTGCTGTCCTTACCTTGTCCAGCCTACATGTGACTTTAGGCCCACTTGGTTGGCTGTTAACTGCCTGGCAATGCCCAATAAATGTGGCCTAACCAGCAACATCCACATCCTGTGAATGAATAAAAGAAATTGCATCATGGATCACCATACCTAACTGACACAATCATACTTACTTGTCACTATTTGTTGACTGGCTCAAAAGTTCTACTTTACTTTTAAAATGTTCTCCTTTCCCAATTTTTGTCTCTTTGTGGACTTGGTCAGATTTATTTTCTATTTATGAAATATTAAACACTTGCTAAATAAAACAACATAAATTGTTTCGGAATTGCTTATTTAATTATTGTAATGGATTCTGGGGGGTTTTTTGTGCAGAAATGGAGTTTGACTTGGATAGGGCCCTGGAGGAGATCCCAGTCCATTTTGACGAGTCAACTCCTGTTTCAAGTATCTACAGCAAGCAAGAACGGTCATCACGGCCCAGCAGTATGATGACTGAACTACCCTCAGAAGAGGTGAAGAAACTGGAGCATTATACAAAATCTAGACCCAAGAGGAACAAGAAGTTACCACCAAGCAAGACAGCTGTAAGTGTTCAATGAATTAATACTTATATGGTTGAAATTCTTATTCTAATTCATGTAAGAACACTGATTAGTTATGCCCAATATCAGCATGGTACAAGTGTTCTCATGTGCTCATTAATAAGCGTGTATGTTATCAGGGCAGCAGTTTTTACCCGAAAAGTAGTTGAGTCAAATTTCTTCATGGTGGAATGAGATCCTCTGTACAGAATGTGTGGTAATGATATTCAAAAAGAATGGCTTCAGGATAGCAAAAGCAATTGGAATATTAATTGTACCTTGTGGAAATGTATCTTAATAAGTAGTTAGTTTTTAGATCTTAAAGGTTGCTATTTTTGTCAATATTGTGAGATCTGTATTTGAGATTTTAGTGTCTGCTGACATTGAGACGCAAAAGATAGAAGGAACTCCTCATCCACGCCAGTGTTTTTGTGGCAGACCATTAACTACTTGCAGGTTAACAAATGGCTGGTTTTGGTTGCAATGATTCTACAAATACTTGTTACTTTCTATAATTGTTTTAAATAGCAAAAAGCTCCGAGGTGTAGCATGGCAGGTGCCAAAGGATTTTTTTTAATTGACTTCAGGGTGTCTGCACAACCCCAGTAGCTCTCAAACATGTATGCGCAAGTAGGCGTTCCCCCTGGATTACAGCATGACTTAAAATGTAAAGAAGCCATGCAGAGTAGGGCCAACTGCTGGAAGGCAGAAATGGAGGGAAAGGAATGGCTCTTAGCAAAAAGCCATGGTCAGACAATTGTTCTCCTCCTGAGACTGTGAGAACCAGAAAATGAGACAGCTGCACTTCCACAAATAAGTCTTCACTGAAATGTGTGTGACTGCAACTGCAATCTCAGAGTAGGACAAAAATCACCAGGGCTTGCTTTGTGCAGTAATCGATCATTGTTGCATTTCAAAGCCTGTTATTCCAACTGAGAAATAGTTTACATTGTGTCGTGTTTAATATTATCACCCATGAAAATAAGTAGTTCTGGCTGTCTTAACTTGCCTCATTCATCCTTTCTTGTGATCTGTCAAATCACAACAATTCTTGTCGCATCAATTGTAACCTGTCACCTGGTGCTGACCATAAATTCAGTGGATGACCACCCAGTTGTACAAGTTCATAAGGGCTTGGGAATGTCATGATGTTTATTAGTCACCTTAGAAGTTAGTTCTTGCGTCAGCCTATTCTTAAACCAACTATGTACAATTGTGAGGTTCAAATGTGAATAGCAAATATGAAATTGTTCTTTGACATTTGCATAAAGTCGCAGTCAAAACTCATTCTTTCCGTTCCACAAAATTAATGTTGAATTTTACTTGGTTCGTCATTGTTTCCATTTTGCAAATTTGGGCTGTTTTTGGTCCTCACTTCTGCGTGGGTTAAACAAACAAGTAAATTTGTTTGATTAATTACCATTAACATAATCCAACGTGACTACTGTTTTGTCTATGTATGTAAAGCTTCACTCCACACCAGTTAGTCTGAAACTTGATGAAACTTGAATTGGGTTGTTTTGAGTTTTCTTTTTCCATTTTTGGTCAAAATTTGTGGTTCAGGACCAAAATATACACGTAGTGAATTTAGCAAGACCATCCCACAGATTGATGTGAATTTTTGAAAAGGAATATCCCAAATATTGTTCTATTCCCCTAATTCTATTCCCCTAATTTCCTTCTTCCACTAAAATGCAGGATTTTAATTTGTGCATAGTTATTGAACTATGGTCCAAAAGTGAGAAAAGACGTCTCAAATACTTGCGATGGGAATTAGCATTCAGTTTTATTCTTTTTTTCTGTGATAGATGCCCATCTCTTGCAGATGACCAAATTTGCACAATGGACCCAGATTATTCTTTGTATGTTCTTTAAGACTCCAGAGTTACTCAAAGATGGGCTCCCATTTCGCAACTTTGGCCAAAGTCTGCCAAAACATGCACTTGAAACAGTAGCTGAGTTTGTAGACAAAGCCTTGTAAATCACAGACCGAGATTTACAACCTGATTTGTAAAAACTGCTTTGAAAAAAGTGCCTTCTACAAGATTTATATTGCTGAACTAAAACTAAAGCAATGAATTTCTCTATCAGCTTTCCACAGCAGATTCCCAGGACGGTGAACAGAATGGCCTTATGAGTAGAATTGATGAGGGGGTGGATGAATTTTTCACCAAGAAAGTAACACGAATGGAGTCAAAGTAAGTTTTTATATTTCAGCTACGTGAATTCATGTGATTCTATTGAGAGTTGAAAGTAATGGATTCAAATACAAATTTAATTAAATAGATGTTAATTGGCATATTTTTAATTCTTGATTATATGATATAAATTCTATATCTAACTGAAGAAACATTTATGAATAATTTCAGTTCTAAGGAAAGTTCTTACATTGAACCATTGAGTGACTCCTATGTCTTTACCTAATCTACAAACTCTCTCCAGTATATGCTGGTCGTCTTTTCAAAATTTTTGGCCATGCCTCGGCTTGTCAAAACTCATATCACATAACAATCATTTTGACACTATTATACTGGCAGTTGTTAAGACTGATCCATGAAATAGTTTCCATATTTCCCTTTTCATTTATTGGCCCCACAAATAATAGACCAGCCAATGCTAAATGACATCCTTAGTTAAACTGTTAGGAAAAAAAATGCCAAGCCTCTTTTCCCAAATTCCTCAGAGCATTTTCAAAAGAGATTCAAATGGATTCAAACTGCTTTTATGAACAATCTTATTTTACAGATCGCTGATATCATGATCCCTGCTGATGGAACACTTATCAAGTCAGATTCCAGAGTGAATCTCATGGTTTGATAGGCAATAAGTTTTGTTTTTTGCAATTTGGTTGCTATGTTGGTCACTCACTGAACATACTCACACATTTAAACAAAACAACTTAGATAATTACACAAAAGGAAAGTTAAAAAGGAACAGATATGTGGCATTTTGAAAGAGTTTATCATTAACAAGGAGAAGAAAGATACAACCTTTTTTCCTAACAATATCCTTTACTGACAATCAACCCCCATGAAGTATCACTATTCTCTTCGTTCATTAATTTCTCACTCAACTGAGTAAGGTAGCAGACATTTCCTTTTAGTCATTTTCTGCACATTCACTAGATGTGAGGCTCTTTCTCTTTCTCTGAGATACACAGACTGGCTATCTCAATGACTTTTCTTTGACTACTTTATGGTTGCTAAAACTTTTCAGGACATATTTCCAATTCTAGCCTAAGAATTTGTACAAACTAAAAGCTTTGTACCTGCTGGAATGGATCATTTCTTCTAGACACAACTTGCTTGCAGGCTGTGGCCACCGCGCTCTCTCTCTGTTATAAAAGCTCAAGTCAACAGTAAGCAGTAGTTAGCTCACAGAAGTAGTTTGTTGAGTCATTTAGCTTAAATCACATGATTTCTTAGGCTGTCTTTGGCTCACTGTTCCAAATTACTTCCTGAACCTATAAAAAGAAACAGATCAAATCTTCACAGCACTGAAAACCAAAACCCCATTTAACATGACTTTGGCATCCAAGTTCACAAATAATACACAATATAATCTTTTATCACACAACACTTGTATTTATCCAGTGAAAGGTTCCTCAAATTGCAAGACAGATGTTTGCAAGTGAGCGGAGTTCCCTTTTCGATATCCAGTGCCAGCAATAATAACTGAAACATGAACTTGTCCCTGACAGTTCTAGCTACCAGAGGTTTAATGGCATGTACTATGTGTTGATCTTGGTTGCCTTTCATTTCAAGACAATAACTGCAGTAAGTTTGAGCAAGATCTGAAGAAGTAAATCTGCTTTCCTTTGGTCAGGATTCAGCCAACTTTGTTATGAGATCCAACTCCTTCAATATTCCTGAACGTTCAATCAAAGTTTCACTTGTTACAGAAAATTGAGCTTTCAGAGGCATCTAAAGCCTCTTCTACGAAAAAAGTGTATTCTTTTGTTGAATACAGATCCTTGGCCTCTTTGCATAGTGTATTTCATTGATTCTTCTTTTACTGATTCCTGGTTAAGCAAAGGCTTGATTGTAAAGTTCTTATTCTTCCTTTGAAATGGTCCTACATAGCCTCACCTCTCCCCATCTCTGCAATCTTCTTCAGCCACGTAACTCTCCAAGATATCTGTGCTGTAATTTTAACATCTGAACTCCTTTGATTTTTAGTTGCTCTCCCATTGTGCCTTCATTTGCTTAGTCCCTAAACTCTGGAATATCTTCCCTAAACCCCTCTAACTCATTTTCCTCTTCTAAGACACTTCTTAAGACACAACATAGACACAACATAGTTGACCACGATTTTGGTTATGTGACCTAAAATTCTCAATGTCATCATTTGTCTTATATATCTCCTGTGAAACATCTTGGAACATTTCCTTACATTAATAGTGCTGTATTACTACATGTTGCCATTATTTAGATACAAAACTTGAATTTAAATCTAGTCAAAATGAGAAAAAAATGGGGATTTTAGAATTTCTTAGATTACCCTTTAGCTAGATTGAACACTGACAGGGAAATGTAAAACTGTTTCTTGTGCACTACACTCTAAAAGGCAGCACTTTGGAATAACTTTCATGCTTCTACTAAACACTTAGCATCTTGATCTGATGGCAAATTAGTCTGAATGGCATTGTTAGTTAAATGTCTTCTAACCTTCCATTCTTTATGATCATGTGATTGGCTTGAAGACAAAGTACATGATTGTTTTCATTGTGACCATAATTCCACTCCCACACAAAAATGGTCTATCTCTTCTTGCCTCTGTCCCCTTTCTTTGCTAATGCTGCCATCATTTATTATTATTTATATTTAATTTAAATTTGGTCTGCCTATAACCTGAAGTGAAATAGTTAGTATTTTTCTGGTACACAAATGGGAAAAGTGGCACATTAATATGTTTTGCATTTCTCCCCCTACATCTTAGGGATTAATTTGTAACAGAAAAATATATTTAGGTACGAAGACATCAACTTTCCCTAACGGTTCTTGACCAACATCAGGATCATATTAGAATCCAAATAAAGGCAACATGGGCATTAATATGTGAGAATATAATTACCTTTTATTTTCAAGATTCTATCTAATCTTCTCCCAGGTTAAATTGCAGCATAATTTAAAATTGCCTATTTTATTGTGAATTTCACCTACCTCCAGTGAGTGAAAAATAATGTTTGTCAAATGAGGAAGATACTGCCAAAGTTCGCAAAAGGAGATACCTCCCCTCCTTTCAGAATTTCACTATAAGTTCAGGGGAACACTCTGCACCACGTTGATGCTCATCACAATGGTTTCTAAAATTAATACAAATCAGGATGAAAATGCAGAATAATTATCTGAATTCATATTATGGTGCAATTCATCAAACTGCCTAGAACTATCAATTGTAAACCCCTTGATTCTCAAAAGTACAGTTGTCCAGTGTTTTATGAATACTGGTTCACAAATTTGGAACTAAAATAATCCAGTATTTCATTTTCCTATAAATTTACATTTTTTAATGTCACTTTTAACTTTTGAACATGTAACATTGACTCAGAAACCAATCAAAACAACCTATGTAGATCTTGCAAGTACTTGAGGATGGAAGAGTGGTTTGGGTTAACTTTCCTCTTCTAAGTCATTAAAACACAAATTCCATTGATTCACAGAGTGAATAGCGGATCTATTTGTAGTTGTCTTACTGGTGGCTAGAAGATAGAAAATGCAGACAGATTAACATTTATGTCTTAATTCTCCCAGGATTACTTAATGATACTTAAGTGACTTGGAGCACAAGGTCAGCTGGTGAAGTCTAGACACAAGCTCAATATGCCTATAGAAAACTTACATTTGCAAATTATTTTTTCAAATGTCATCATTTAGGAGACTCTCGCTGAGAAGCTCAGAGTCCCTGGATTCTGGTGATCCAGATGATAAAAAGAAGAAGGACTCCAAAAAATCAAGTTTCCTAAATTTAATCAAATCTCGGTCCAGTAAAACTGAACGGCCACAGACCGTGATTGTTCCAGAAGAGCCAGCATCGCCCAAAGGAGTTATGAAGAGTCCAGCTACAGACCTAACTAGGAGGGACTCAAAGCAGGTGGAACAAAATGGCAGCACAGAAAATTCAGACGAGCACAAAACACCCGATTCTGTGGATGCAGTGTTTGAGGATTCTGGGAAAAGTGAGAGGTTGGACAGCAAGAGCAGCCCACAAGGTGGCCGTTGGTATGGGGTGCAAGTTATGGGCAGTGGACTCCTGGCTGAATTTAAGGCTAAACAAGAAAAGCGGGCTGCTGTACAAAAGGTAATCAAAAATATGTACCATTATTGCTGACAGTGTTCACTGCTTTCGTAATTACAGTCATTTTCAAAAAAAGTCTGCAATTTGCTGAGATCAGAATTATGTGCTTGTTGCCAGAATTTCCACTGAAATCTGTTATAATTTCTGGTTAATGGAGAAGCAGTATAACTGAGGTGAAGACAAAGTTGTCATAGTCCCATAGAACTATGGCACAGTCTCACTTGCTAGAGAGCTGGATGGCTGATGGTGAGTTTAACCCATTGGTCATTACAGGTAGCTCTGCTATAACACGAATTGGCTGTAACGTGATTGATGAATAGTGGATGCTATTTGGATAACGCAAACTTTCTGCTGTACGAGTATAGCAATTTCCCTGTAACAAGTTTTTCTATGGCGATTTTTCTATAGCACAAGGTCACACAACAACACAACTATTGTGTTATAGGAGAACTACCTGCATGTGCCTCAGGCAAATGGTGAGTTCAAAAAGGTGGGACCTTCATGGTAACCTCAACCAGTGTAGGATTTAAACTCATACTGTTGGGGTATTCTGCATCACAAACCAGCCATTCAGCCAACTAAGCTAACCAATCCCCAAGGATAAACAAACAAATATATTAGGTAGAAATAAGCACACACTATCATTCTCCTGTGGAATTTTGACAGTAATCTTTTACATTACTTAGGTATTTATGACTAACAGAGTTAGCTGACTTCATAACTACAAATGAACTGACTCCTGAGTGATTTAAAGAAAAATGAACAAAGGCACAGAGAAGCATGCAATTTTTAGTAATACAAACTTTTTAAAAAAAAAAAGTGAAATCTGATTACTCCTTCAAGAGTCCTATATCTGATAAAACGTCTGAACCTGCTGTCATATATTGTTTACCTCTGGTTCAGGAGTTTGTGACAAGGGGCATATGAAGATACAGTCTTTGTGGATAATAACAAGAGGAATAGCTGAGTCAGAAACCATTGTAGATTAAAAGCAACATTTGAAGCAAGGGAAAGTACAGGGAATGAGGCATTGGGTGGGGGGGGCGTTTATCATGGCAGTGGGGTTTGTTATGAATTGCCTGAGCAAAGTGACTGACGCATCTTAATACCTTTTGTCTTCCATTGCTGTAATTATCTGGTGTCCTAGGCTCAGAAAGAAAGCAGATTCAATAGTTAAACCATGTTTTGTGTTGCAATATAAACAAATAGGTTTCTGATGAATTTGCAATCTGACCCCACTACTAAAGACATTTTTCCCTCCCCACCCTTATCTGCTTTCCGGAGAGACCACTCTCTCCGTGACTCCCTTGTCCGCTCCACACTCCCCTACAGCCCTACCACCCCTGGCACTTTTCCCTGCAACCGAAGCAAATGCTACACCTGCCCCTACACCTCCCCCCTTATCCCCATCCCAGGCCCCAAGAAGACCTTCCACATCAAACAGATGTTCACTTGCACATCTGTCAATGTGGTATACTGCATCCGTTGTACCCGTTGTGGCCTCCTCTACATCGGGGAAACCAAGCGGAGGCTTGGGGACCGCTTTGTGGAACACCTACGCTCAGTTCGCAACAAACAACTACACCTCCCAGTCGCAAACCATTTCAACTCACCTACCCCCACTCCTCAGACAACCAGTCCATCCTGGGCCTCCTGCATTGCCACAATGATGCCACCCAAAAGCTACAGGATCAGTATCACATATTTCGCTTGGGAACCCTGCAACCCAATGGTATCAATGTGGATTTCACAAGCTTCAAAATCTCCCCTCCCTCGACGACATCCCAAAACCAGCCTAGCTAGTCCCCACCTCCCTAACCATTCCTCCCACCTCAAGCCCCACCCCCATCTCCTACACACTAACCTCATCCCGCCCCCTTGACCTGTCCGTCCTCCCTGGACTGACCTATCCCCCACCTAAATCCCCACCTACATTCACCTTCACTGGTTCTAACCCCGCGTCTTTGACCTGTCTGTCTCCTCTCCACCTATCCTTCTCCTTTATCCATCTTCTATCTGCCTCCCCCCTCTCCCTATTTATTTCAGAATCCCCTTCCCCTCTCCCATTTCTGAAGAAGGGTCTCGACCCGAAACGTCAACTTTCCTGCTCCTCTGATGCTGCTTGGCCTGCTGTGTTCGTCCAGCTCCACAACGTTTTATCTTAGGTTTCTGATGACCTTGTTTGTTTATAACAATGTGGAGCAATCACAGAAAGGTTAGGGACAGTAAATGCAAATCAATGGCCCAAATCGTCTGGTAGGATGGTAGTTGTTGCAGCAGCATAGACAGGGGTTATGCATTCGGATTGTGCAGAAATCCCGTCTTGGCAGAATCCACTGGAATCTTCTAAGAAGGTGAAACTTACCATGAGCAGTTACTGACATCCCAAATGTACCTCCGAACCAAATCCCCAGACCCAACCCACAGCCCAATGCTTCAGTCTTAACTGCCACCCTACCCTGGCCCACCAGGCTCCTATCCCACTTGGTCAACACATTCCCTCCACCCACCTGATGCAATAATCTCCTACACACATACCCACTTGCCACCCTATCTCCTTACCCCTCTCACCCAGCTGCCATATTAACTCCCACCTAGCTGCCATCCTAGCCCTGCACTTAACTTTACCCACTTACCTTCTCTCAGTTGCTGTCAGAGTGGCTGAAGGACCTTTAAAGCACAGAATACAGCACTCAGTGTTGAAATGGTAGGAATGGTTTCCATGTGAGTACTGTCCTTCCTGCCCTCGGGCATTCTATGTTCGTTTGCGTTGCTTCAGCTGGAAAGGCTCCTGGCCCAGAAGTTCACCAAACCTGCACAAAAGGTAAGTACATAATTCTCAAACTGTTCTGGAAAATTTGGACCAGTATATCACAAAGAAATATTTGTTCCGCATACATTTGACTTCAATTTACAAATATGAACCTGATTTTGATTCAGTTAGAAATATGAGTTTGACGATAAGCCGTACTGTCTTATTTTGAAGAGCACACCTCAGGGTGTAAGGGGAATACAGCTCTTGACCTAGGAAAATTGTGAGGTTCTTCTTGTGGAGCCAAGAAAACATCACTACAAGTTCTGATGCTTCCTATCCCTTTTTCTCTCCAAATCTGTGGCTTTCCAGAAAGATGTGCGTAGATTTTTGTTTCAATTTCTCACAGCTCAGCAACTTCCTTTTCTTTATCTTGCGCTGTCAGTAGAATGTGTGAATGTCCTTGAACAATCCTGTAGGCTCCAGTCAGACTACCAACATATCCTTTCCCAAGGCAGTTGAAGTAATAACGAAGTTGGTAATGCTTTATAACTATAACCCAAAAGCCTTTGTTCATTTGGGTTTTTGTTACAATCAATCATGGGTAGACTGACAATCCAAAGTTAGTTCAGTTGGTTTTTTGTTTCAGTTATACATTGGCTCCACTATAGTATCCTTATTTTGCTGCAAGTTGATAACTGATTGTGCTGTTTAACATTGCAGTTACTGTTTAGGTCCTGGATTTCAAGTTCATTCTTTCATCCCTCACATGGTCACTGGTGAGCAATGCCTGGTGGTTTACATTTCTTACACGTATTTAACCCCTCTGAGGAGAAATCAAGAGTCCAAAAATCTTTCAAAGAGGTTTAATTGTTTTATTGATCTGCGAATTCATTCTTCCTGGAATGATTTGTAAATGCATCAATTGAGCATTTTTACAGATTTCATATCTGCTTTGGATCTTCTCACTGATTCAGTCTCTTGCATAAGCAGATCCACCATCCTCTATAATCAAGAGTTTGTTCAATGTGGAATCATTTGATCTGATAGTCCATGGAACTGTAACATTAAACACCTTGGGCTGGATTTACAGAAGTGTCAGGGTCTTGTCTATTGGTGAGAGAGCCTGGTGGACGCCCATGTTGCTTCCTCCAGGTAGCCCCACCAGTGGTGCCACTTAGACACCTCAGTAACCAGTGACTGGCCTTCCCTTCATTTGAGATACCGAGTGGCAGAAATCCCATCCCATTGGAATCTCCTCTGGATGCAGCAGCCCTTTTGCTGAAGTGACACCTACTTGATGCCCAGGATCGAGGATTGACCCAGGTTTCATAAGGAGAAGGGTGTGTTGGCTCTCAGTGCCCACCCCCTGACCTGATGCCAAGGTGCATGATCAGGTTCTGTGCCTTTAAACAAGACATACTCCACCTTAGTAACCAGACTGAAGACAACTTAGAATTATATTGAATAGGTTTGTGGATGTATAGCTATCAGTTTCTCATAAAATTGATTTTATTTTAATATGAGAGCTTTTAAAAGATGCCTATCTGTGTTTGTGCATCTAAGAAAAGGAGTGCAGTTTGAAAAGCCTTCCTAAAACTGACAGATTTCTATTATTTCAACCAGGGACATGGAGGATGGAGTCCAATTCTGGTGAAATGCATCTTTTATCAATGTAAAACATGGCAAAAAGCACCACCATAAGTGGTTATGGGCAAAACTAATTTATGTTTAAAATTCTCCAATCTTTTATTCTTATTTTGTCTGTTTCTGACAGATTATGCTGCTAAAGCTAAAATTTTGTGAAATAAAAATCCATTTTCTATTAGACTGCTAAGTCCTGCTTAACATTGATTCACTTAACATTCTTTTAAGCGTTGTTAATAAAATAATGCCAATATAACTGTTTAATGTTGTCAGTTCACTTTAACATTGTCCGGCATTCTGTAGCCGGAGGACTGTCATGACTTTTCCCAGTCTGTCTGCTCTCACCTTCAGTCACTCTGTGCCTGCAGCTCTCAGCCTAGCCTCCTGTCCTAGTTCTTTGTCATGTCCTCCTGCACATCAACTACTCCTCATAGTTTAGCATTATGGAAGCAAACCACTAACTATTTGCATGGTGCCTTTTTATTAAATGATATTCATTTAAGTGGAGTGTTGAAATCCTCTAATTTGACCTTGTACATCCGTAATCTTTTTTATAAGCCTCTCCTTTATATACTGGCATGATCTATGTTGTGTGTCAATTTGATTTTCTGATTCAGAGGCATTGGGAATAAACGTTATGCAATCTCTGACTTTTCCATTGTGTAACCCAATAAGCAACAAATTCATTATTGCCACAGTGAGACACTACCCCAGTTATTTGGTGCAAAAGGTCAAATGTAAGCTGATTTGTATTGTGCACAAAGTTTTGTTTTGAGAAAGGTAGAAATCCCAAGTGGTAAAAATGTAATTTCAACATATTTTATATCTGTTTGCAGCTGTCTGAATAGCAACAAAGGTTCATTTTAAAATACAACCTGGTACTGTCAGTCCCAAAAACAAGATTTTTAGTAATTGTTACCAAAATTCTGGTTTAATGGTTTGACTAGTAGGATGTCTTCAATTTTGTTATCTTGTCCCCAGAAACTTGAAAATGAATCTGGAAGCAAGGAGTTGTACGAAAATACATCAAGTGCAGACCGACTAGATGAAACTGGTAGAGGTGAGCACAATGTTGACAGAGGTGATGTAACAATTAACTTGTCAGTTTTTGCATTTAGATTGGATGGCTGCTATTTGACTTTATTAATATTAAACACAGAAGTGTGTAAATATTTTCTTTTCTGTTTGTATTGGAACTCACTATGCCCAGCTTATTTAATTCATGCAGATTGTATTCAAAGAAAAGTATTTGTACACTATTTTTTTCAAATCTTGCTGGTGTTAAACTTAGTCAAGTGGCATTATTGGCTAGAATATGTCTGTTATATATGATTAGAATTACAATATACTTATAAGAGCCCATACATTAGACTTACTAGATAGAAACTGACTACTTATATTCACCAAGAAGGCGGAGGAAGCTGATATGAGCATGAGAATTAAACTCACTCTAAATCCTTGGATCTCATTCGAGCAGTTGATTACAACTATGTGATAGGGAAAAATGCATAAAATCTCCTATTGCTTTTAATCGGTTTTTGCGTTTATGCCTGATCCCAATTTCATTGGGCTGTGAATTATATGAACTGACCAGTCTTATTTGAAATGAGAGGCCTAATTTGAAATGAATGGTTTTTCATCTAACCTTTTTTTTAATTCACTTGTGGGACTTTGTGAACTAGCATTTATTGCCAACTGTAGTTGCCCTTGAGAAGGTGGTGATGAGCTGTCATCTTGAACCACTGAAACCCACGTGCTGTAGGTAGACACCCTGTGTTGTTAAGGAGGGAATTTTAGGATGTTGACTCAATGACGCTGAAGGAATGGTGATATAATTCCAAGCCAGAGTGGTGAGTGGCTTGGAGGGGAACTTGTAGATGGTGTCCTAATGTATCTGCTGCTCTTGTCCTTCCAGAAGGTATTGGTCATGGGTCTGGAAGCTGCTACCTAAGGAGCTGTCTTGAAATAATTCAGGTCATGCCATGTCAAAGATTTAGTAAAATTAGACCAACTATTAGTTGGTAGAAATTTGATATATCTAGAGAAATTGATAAATTCACCTCTTAGAACAGAACAATTCCTCCAAAGCATGAAAATTTCTTGTCATTGCATGCTTCGGCAAGGAGCTTTGATCCATTTCCCATCATTCCATTCTACAAGCTGAAATTCCAGCCTTATACTCGCCATTTCCACATGCCTGCTGATAGTCCCAAGCCATCTAATGTTAAACAGAGCACTAATTGGCTAAGTCAAGACTTCTGCACTGAAATAATGTTATGGTAAATTAGAGATTTTAGAGATAAATTAGAGATTTATGCACTAATTCTGCACTATACGTGTCTGCAAAGATCAAGGCTGATCCTCATGGTCCTGAGAACTAAATTCTAGAAGTGTGAAGCCTCAATTCCTCAAGAAAATTAATGTTGCATATTTTTAATTGCTTTTATTCTTTCTCTATTATATATCTCCATTAGACCCATCTATATCTCTTCATTTTACTTCCTGTACATTAACTAGATATGATTTGTATTCCTTGCCTTCATTTTTAATTCAGGGTTTGTCTGCATGTTTCCAATATATTCTAACACTATTGATTCCCAAGCGGTCATGAAAACACTTGGTCTTTGATGCTAAAAAATAATCTCTCATGGAACAAATGATTGCTTTCCGGGCCAAAAAGCACACAGATTGTATAAGGCAGTGAAATTATTCCACATGATTCATATGACAGACTGGTTTTGTCTTCTGAATAATAAAGCATGCATTGTCCAATTTCACCATTTAACTTTAATGCATTCTAAAACTGACATTATTTGCCATTTTTTAATCTCATTTTGGTAGCCAAGAACCAGCAAATCCAAAAAGGAGATCCCAGTCTGACTTCACCAGAGAAACTTACAAAACCCGAACCAAAGACTGAAACAATGAAACCGAAAAGTTCCTCCTCCACACCTACCAGTCCAAAAACACCACCTCAAATTCTCAAGCCCAGCAATGTGGGGCGACCTAGTATTCCGCAGAAACCTAGGCCCAGCTGGAGCACAGGTGAGTAGAAATTGTCACTAACTCCTGACCTGAAAGTAGAATGATTAGATAGTCTAGAGAGGGTTTGACGTTATGCGATGAATTTAAGAGAAGAAATTGAATACAATATGCTGCTACTGAAGTATCTGTAGTCTTTGGAACTCGTAATTGTAAAAGCTGGACAATAGCCGTGGGATTCAAAGTTTCAAAAATGAAAGAAACTGTTACTGGACCATTATCATACATTTTCAGTTGATCAACTCAAAGGGCACACAGGCTGAAATAGGTCTCCTTCCTGCATTAACCAATAACATAGCAGATCAGGACAGGAAAAAACAGGAAAAGGAAAATAGTTCAGCCACTCTGTTCCTCCTGGTCTATTGGTGGTGTAGCTGAAATTATCATTTTTATCTCCTTCCTGATTAGTTAAGTAGATCTGTACAGGATTGGTGAGCCCCAAGATGTAGGTTCTGCATCCAGTTACTTCCACAAAATCACATTTCAGAGTTGGAAGAATAAACAGAATTGCAGTAGGATAATTTTGGAACAAAGAATGCTGATCTGTAAATAAGCATGCAGAACTGGAATTGATCTAGTCGTAATTGTCGTCTTTGCCATTGAACTAGAGTATTTTGCATCAGTTTTTACTGCAGAGAAAGATATGGAAGCTGGAGTAATAAATAATGATATCCTAAAAAGTGTCTATAATATAGAGTAGAAGGTGCTTAACATCTTAAAATGCATAAAGGTGGATGAATCCCCAGGACCTAATCAGGTGTACCCAGAACTTTGTGGGAAGCTAGGGAAATGATTGCTGGGCCCCTTGCTGAGATATTTGTATCATTGATAACCATAGGTGAGGTGCTGGAAGACTGGAGGTTGGCTAACATGGTGCCATTATTTAAGAAACCCAGAGAATTATAGACTGGTGAGCCTAACGTTAGTAATGGGTAAGTTGTTTTAAGTGGGTAATGGATTCTGAGGGACGGGATTTACTTGTATTTGGAAAGATAGATAGATAGAATCCCTGCAGTGTGGAAACAGGCCCTTTGGCCCAACAAGTCCACACTGAACCTCAGAGCATCCCACCCAGACTCATCCCCTACAACCCACTTAATCTATACATCCCTGGACACTACAGGCAATTTAGCATGGCCAATCCACCTAACCTGCACATCTTTGAACTGTGGGAGGAAACCCACGCAGACACGGGGAGAATGTGCAAACTCCACACAGACAGTTACCTGAGGGTGGAATCGAAGCCGGGTCCCTGGCGCTATGAGGCAGCAGTGCTAACCACTGTGCCACCATGCCACCCTATAAAGGCGAGGACTGATTAGGGATAGTCAACGTGACTGTGCATGGGAAATCGTGTCTCACTGACTTGATTGAGTGTTTTGAACAAAGAGAATTGGCGAAGGCAGAGCAGTGGACATTGTCTATATGGACTTCAGCAAGGTGTTTAACAAGGTTCTGCATGGTGGACTGGTTAGCAAGGTTGGATCACATGGAATACAGGGACAGCTAGCCATTTGGATAGAAAATTGATTCAAAGTAGAAGACCGAGGGTGGTAGACAGTTGCTTTTCAAACTGGAGGCCCATGACCAGTGGTGTGCCACAAGGATCAGTGCTGGGTCCACTGCTTTTTGTCGTTTATATAAATGAGTTGAATGTGAATATTGGAGATCTGCAACCTTACTAAGCATATGACACCAAAATTGATGGTGTAGTGGTTAGCGAAGAAGATTACCTCCAGAGTACAACAGGATCTTGATCAGATGGGCAAATGGACAGAGGAGTGGCAGATGGTGTTTAATTTAGATAAATGTGAGGTGCTGCATTTTGGTAAGGCAAATCAGGGCAGGACTTATACACTTAATGGTAAGGTCCTAGAAAGTGTTGCTGAGCAAAGAGACTTTGGGGTGCAGGTTCATTGTTCCTATTAAAGTGGAGTCAAAGGTAGACAGGGTACTGGCACACTTGCCTTTATTGGTCAGTACGTTGAGTATCAGAGTTGGGAGGTCATGTTGCGGGTGTACAGGACATTGTTTAGGCCACTTTTGGAATACTGCATGCAATTCTGGTCTCCCTACTTTGGAAGGATGTTGTGAAACTTGAAAGGGTTCAGAAAAGATTCACAAGGATGCTACCAGCGTTGGAGGGTTTGATCCATAGGGAGATGCTGAATAAGCTGGGGCAATTTTCCCTGGAGGGTCCAAGGCTGAGGAGTGATTTTATAGAGGTTTATAAAATCATGAGGGGCGTTGATAGGGTGAAAAGCCAAGGTCTTTTTCCCAGGGTAGTGGAGTCCAAAACTAGAGGGCATAGGTTTAAGGTGAGACGGGCATGACATAAAAAGGGCCTAAGGGGCAACTTTTTCACGCAGAAGGTAGTGCGTATATGGAACGAACTGCCAAAAGAAGTGGTCGAGGCTGGTACAATTACAACATTTAAAAGACATTTGGATGGGTATATGAATAGGAAGGGTTTAGAGGGATATGGGCCAAATGCTGGCAAATGGGACGAGATTAGGATACCTGGTCGGCATGGACGAGTTGAACCAAAGCATCTGTTTCCATGCTGACTCTACTCTAGTGGATCAGGATAATATGAGCGGGAAACAATATTCATTGAAGTCATCAATATACATTGTAAATGTCTAAGGCCCAAGCTATGATTATTGTGATACTTCACTAATTATGTCCTGCTGTCTCAAAAATGATCCATTTATGTCTGAACTATTCCTCAATTCATAAGCTCTGCTGCCAAATCGACCACTTGGGCAGCATCTAATCAAATACTTTTTGAAAATCCAAGTATATTATATCCACTGGTTCGTCATTATTTACTTTGCTAGTTACACACCACCCCCCCGAAAAAACTCAAATAGATTTGTCAAACTTGATTTTCCTTTCACAAAATCAAGCTGACTGAGCCAAATCATGTTGTAATTTTCAAAGTGCCCTATATGTGTATCCTTAAAAATAAATTCTAGCAATTTTATTCCTAGCGAAGACTGGTTAGCTTGATATTAGTTCCCTGTTCTCTATCCGACTCCTTTCTGGAATAGTCGAGCTGCATTTGCTAACTTTCAATCCAAGGAGACCATTCTAGAATCTGTGCTGTTTTGATAAGTGTGCTGTAACCTCTTGTAAAACTTTAGGATGTAGGCCATTAGACTGCTTTTAGTCCCTTTTCTTCACATTACCTTTGTCTGTACTAACATTTCTGCCATTTCATTGTTTCCCATTATGTTTCTCCTGATTTCATCTCTAGGAATCCCACAATCACTTTCACTACTTTGATTTACATGCCCATGAAGGCTCTTGCAATATGTTTGTATATTTCTTGCTAGATAATTCTCAAGCCTTTCTTTCTCCTCTAATCAATTCTTGATTGTCCTTTGCTGATTTTTAAAATCTTCCTAATCCTCAGATTTACTAATCTTTTGGCAGTGGCGTAACTTCTTTGAAATAAATATGGTCCCTAGCTTTTCTTTTCTGGCTTGCCTTGTCTGTACCACTTTTCTAATTGAGTTTTATTCCTTTATGGAATATATATTTGCTGAGAGTTATGAATTATTTATATGTTTTCATTGCTTATCTAGCATCATATACTTCAACCTAACTTTACAGTCTACTTTCGGTAGCTCGCCCCTTGTACTTCTGTAATTGGCTCTGCTTAAACTTGATGCCTGACTCTTGAATTCAACCACCTCACTTTGAAACTTGATATATAGTGTGTCTCTACTCTTTATTATGTTATGGAAGACTCCCAAATTATGTCACAAGCTGGTTAGGGATCAGTAACCTTTTCTTTAAAAGACAAAAGGTGAATTCCAGAGAACTTACTAAGAGAATAAAACCATAATATTTCATGGTTTTGAACATCAACAATATTTTACTACACATGCTAGAATATTAATGTACAACATATAACATGGATAATGTAACTGATTGAATACTCCACAGTGCACATTAAATATTAAGTGTGATCATGATGGAACTTACAGATATCGTAGCTATTTCTCCAGAGATTAATGGCACAATGGGTCATCAAATCTCATTAAGCTTCATGAAGGATTACAATTTTCCAATCTGACCTTGAAACTTCCTCTTGAGCTGTTCCATTTTAGTTGCCTCAATAACTACTCCTGTTCTGATATATTCCCCCTGCACTCTACAAAGTGCACTCCACTTGTTCAAAGGCATTATTCCAGCTTTTTTACTGACAGCTAGCTCCACCAAACTAAAAACTGCCCTTGTGTTTTCTCTAAACTCTAATCTTGCTCAGTTGCATGAAAAATGTGCTTTTAGCTTTTGAACTGCACACTCGGCTGTACTGACCTATTAGTGGCTCACTGCTTCCAGAAACTTCCTGAGCCCCGACTATTCAGAACCGTTCAACTGCTTTGGAACATCATTGCCCAACATAGAATGTTTCTTTCCCCAACTAACTTCTAAGCTTTTGCAAACAACTACCTCAGACTCTCTGAGCTAACATTTCATTGTGCCTCTGATGACACTGCTCACCACGACAACCTGAACTGATCTGTGTCCTTTGAGCTCCTCTTCAGTGATGCCCCAAACTGTCCTGAGTGACCTCTTGAAAACTTGACAATACATTTGTCACCTATTTCTGGGCAGGAAAAGCATTGCCACCTAACAACTTTTGGAATAATCTGTTCTCTGAATGTTAGATTCTAAGAGAATGTGGAAATCTGGTCTAAATAAATCCCAGGAAGTGGATTTAAGCACAACTGGATAGTAGATTCTGTTGATTTCTTAGCATTGGTCTTCAATTTGAAAATTATTAAAGCTTTTAAAACTTATTATTTAAATTTATGGATTACTTGCATTTAGATTTATTCCTATACAGGAATATGTGATATGTTTGTTCACCAGTTGATAAGTTAAAGGTCATGCAGACTTGACCATCTAGTTTAGGTGTTTAGTTTTGTATTAGTGAACTAATGGTACCTATTTTGTAAGGTGTTGGTTAGGATTTGTGGTGCATAGAAGGGAAAAATAACTGCTGGAAACCCTTGTAAATTTGACCTTTAGTGTATTGGGAGAGGATTCATTGAGATTACTCGATACCCATTAATCGCCTGTCTCAAAGCACTGCCAATTTTGTTTGGGGAAACACAGCACTACAAAAATTATGTCTTTATTACTCCTTTTTATAGAGGAAACCCCAGAATCACCATCTGGTCACTCTTCCCCCAAAATTGCTCTGGTTCCACCTGTTCTAAGGAGAATGCCATCAGATAAAGATGGACAGAACAGTCCTCCTTTCAGTGGGCCTAGCAGCTGGTCATCTTCACATGAAGGTAGGCTAACACTACTTAATGTGAAGCAAGAGAAACATAGAAATTCTGAAGTTGGAGAGGAGGGAGGACATTTACAATGCTTCATGGTCATACAATTAAACAATACAGCAGACAGCAACTCTTCAACCTGCATTTGCAGATCTGTTACCTTACCAGTTTCCCAAATGAACCAGATCAGCTATTGTGCCACTGCAGCAAGAGAACTCCCAAGATTGAGAGCGTGAACATCAGGGCATATTTATTTACAGAAAACATGAAACAAATTCTGCAATTTATATAGCTTGTTGTCTCTGGTACCAATTGGACACTGGTAAGGTTCCAGTATGTGATGGTTTAAGTGTTGTAAGTTGGTGGTATACAATAGCATAAAATTTGTAAAAGGCTTTGACAATAAAAGGTTTGATATACAAATGTAACTTACTTGCATTTACACTTAATTCTACAATTGCCAGTTGTGCATACTTTTTAGTTGTTGCAATTGTGTGGAACATGACAATTTGTGAACCATATTGTATGCATTTTACATGTTCAAAACATGCAATTAGAATTTGTCTTTCATCGTGTATTTCCATTTGTCTGTCTCCATAAACTGAAGCATAAATCATATTACAAAAGAAACAATAGTTATAGTGAAGCTCGTGATTACTGGACTGATACTTATTGTGATGTGAATATTAAAATATAAGTTAGCATCAAGCAAAATTTTATGCATTTAAATATCAAAGCAACTCTAATTCATTTCAGTTATCTATCCAAACAAGTTTAAACATTTGGAACAGTACTTAAGTAATGGGAAAAATAAAAGTATTATTTCAGCATTGAGTACTGATGTCCAGAGGTAGGTAGCATGAGGCTTACTGTAATTAGGAAGGCATAATTGTATTACACATAACAAATTAGAAAGAGCTTTGAGTTTCCTGGAATATTGCTAAAATAAAATCTAGTTCTGTACATTTAAATTAATTTTATTGTTTAAAACAATGGACAGACAACTCACCTTAAAGGATTCTGAAATGGAAAACTTTTTTATAATGCCAGACAACTTAATGAGTTAAAGATCAATTAATATCTTCAGGTCTATTTTCTATTGCTCCATTATGCATTGAATGTGTATGTGAAGTTAAGATTAAAAAGTGCCCTTTTTCCCTAGTAGAGCTATTTGGACTTGATAGTAGAGCTGACACAGAACATGATTCTGAAATGGCAAAAAATGGAGCACGTGTCAAAAGAACACTGAGGCAATCATCAACTGGCGCGGTGAATGATGCAAGCGAGATTGAGCGCAAGAAATCACAGCCAATAACTGGTTAGAATTTTTGCCTTTGTGGAGTGGTGGTGGGTGAAGTTGGCACCAGCAAGTATACAGTTTATTTAAAGACATCCATACCAACTAAGAAAAAGTACATAAAAGAAGTAAAAAGACCCTTCCTGTACCTAATTATGTTTCTAATTCTGGTATAATGGCATTTTTATATTGAAATCTTCAAAAAGGCTTGACTTAGGCATGTGTAGAATGGATGTAAATTCAAGCCAGAAAATATGAGCATTCATGCTGAAGCATGTATCTGTCTTTGCTTTAAAAGCTACTAATTCCATCTCTCAAAAATTATACTCATTCCATGGCTATTGAGTTCCTACACGCATCATGGGTCACCCAAAAAACTAAGCTTAGAACAGATTGGTCTGGGCTATAGCACCATTATTTTAAGACATTTAGGCTACTGCTTTTTGAATCGTTGCAATGAAGGAACCCAACTTACAAAAGATAGTAAACCATGATGTACACCATTTGTACATAAGTGGCACAAACGTTAACACATTTTTGTTATTGGATTGCGATAAATTTGCTGGTGCCATTTTTGTGCTTGGAGGAGACCTTGTGTCTTGTAATTGTAAACTGTAGTATCTCATTCTCAACCTCTTGTTTATTTTCAGAATCAAGCAATCTGTGGAATTTAAGTACTGAGATTTCTACTACAAGCAAGGTTTCTGTTGGATTCAAATAAAATTAGCACTTTTAAACATTTTTAATGATTAAATTAAATTATTTTATTGAGTTAAGTCTAAGTTCCAAAAGAATTGGAGATGGGGATACTACAGTTGCCAACATATTGCTTTAATTTTAGTTGCTACAGTAATGGCTTCATTTATTTTTGAATGAACAAATTCTTTAAGATTTCACCAGCTGCACAAACTTTGCTAGTAACGTGTTTGTGTTATAATTTAAACATTCACTTCATTCATTTTCTTTCTGATCACAATGTGAACATAGACTGCTGTTTTTCCTGAATACATAAATTCAGGTTGATTAATGAACTCACTGCCAGATGTCTTTCATTTGTTTGGGAACAGCTATTTAATTTGCTACCACTTTAGTATATCGGCACCTCATTTTGTTTTTCCTATGTATATAAACCTTTGTCTTCTAATTATATCATTGAAGCATTTGATCTCTGTGAATGCAAAAAATATTGAGTAACAGTGCTTCTGAAGAAGTCATATTGGACTCCAAATATTAACTTTGTTTTTGTCTTCACAGGCGCTACCAGATCTGCTGAGTTCCTCCAGCACATTTTTGTTTTTGTTTTAGTTTTAGATCTCCAGAATCTGTCACATTTTGCTGTTGAATTAATGAAGGCTACAGTAATCTTTCATAATTCCTAGCTAAGAAGAGGCTAAAGTATTGATTGGTCATGGCTTGAAATTATGGACATTTGTGTCCATGTTGGTCTGGTCAATCCATTAACTTCCAATTCTGTTCAGATTGTGAAAGTCACTTTTTTACTGATATTCATTTCTGTTGTAGGAACAGGAATAGGACATCCAGCCTCTTGACCCTGCATCACCATTTGAATACATTATGGCTGATTTATGCCTTAATTCCATTTATTGACGTTAGTTCCGTATTTGTTGATAATTTTACTAAACAAAAACTGACTTTAATGTGAAGATTCCTTGCTGGTTTGTGGTTCAATGCAACTGGGCATATTGTGCCCAGTGTGTGGACAGTGTTCATTTTGGAAGAGTGCATATGTACTTGGGTGTGGAGTGTGTGAAGTGCATTCATCACAGCCAAGGATTATCTGTTCTTCAGTCTTCGCACTTCCAAGCAGATGACTAGGTTTATTAGATAAAGAAAGAACTCTGTCTGCCTGCTGCTTAATTTGGAACACTTGAGATCAATTGATCTCAACAAGCCAACTGGCTCAACCAAGCATGGGAAAAAGACACTGGGGTTCTGACTTGTAGAGTACCAGTTGATGGACAAGGACGTAGTACAGAGAAGGGGAAAAGGGCCATCATTAAACCAGGAATTTTTTTATTTGCTTCTGAAAGATGATATTGGAAAACTCGTTACGACACAATATTTAGCAACATAGTAGAATGTCCTTTTGCTTGGTAGATTTAAATCTAAAACAGTAGTAAGAAACATTTTGTTCATGTAATCACAACTTCTCAAGACAACTTACGAAATTTCCCTTAAGATTAGTTCCAATCCAGAAACAGTCTCCCTTTTATTTGTTTTTAATCAATATTGCTGTCTAAATTTAACAGCTGAAGATAATATCCATTTGCTATATTGCTCCACCCTGTCCTAAGAATATACAACTTCACCCACGACCACACTTTTGAATTAAGGAACATGCATTTCTGCAGCAGTTTTGACATTCTCATTTCTCAGAATACTTCATGCTGATTAATTTTTTTAATCATTATTTGTAGTTTTGTACACAAATGTAATCTCAATTTGTCCACAGTAGGGTCACATGAACAGTAAAACCGATTAAAGATCAGGATTCAGATCTTCTGAGTAGTGGCAATCATAGTAGGATTGTCACCATAAACAGTTTTCCTAAAATGGGATTGTTGAATTCTTGTGTGACCTCGCGCTATAGAAAATCGCATTATAGGGAAATCGCTATACCTGTACAGCAGAAAGTTTGTGTTATCCAAACAACATCTACTATTCGTCAATCGCATTACAGCCAATTCACGTTATCAAAACTTGTTATAGCAGAACTATTTGTACTCGAGATTCCACTTGCATTAACACTACTCCGTATTTCTGGTCAGGCATACCAAGCCCAGTTTTCCCTGAAAAGTGGAGCAGAACATCCCTCTCAGAATTCCAACAAATCATAGTAAAGTTGAGAAGAAGACAGAACCCATCCTGTTTTTACTGCAATTACTTCCATGTAATAAGTTTAAACACCCAGTTTGAATTTTCATGAATGGATGACTTACAAGATGCATAGATAAGGCTGATGGTCTGAATCTTATTCCCAGAGTTGGAATGTCAAATACTAGGGGGCATGCATTTAAGGTGAGAGAAGGAAAGTCAAGGGAGATGGGAGGGGCAAAACTTTTAAAAAGAGAGTGGTAGGAGTCTGGAACGCCTGCCAGGGGCAGTGGTGGAAGCAGTTGTGATAGGGGCATTTAAGGAACTTTTAGATAAGCACATGAATATGCAAGAAATGGAGAGATATGGGCCAAGGGCAGGCAGACGGCCTGTTAGTTTAATTAGTTTAATTAACGTCATGTTCGGCACAACATCATGGGCCAAAGTGCCCATTCCTGTGCTGTACAGTTTTATGTTCTATGACTATACGTAAATGGGTGAAGAGACGGGTTGAGAAAAGTGGTTAGCATTGATGGGTTAGGTGAAGCAGTATGGGGGTGAGGTGACCAATTGGGGAGATTAGTTGGCAGGCCAGGGGAGTATTGGTGGTTTGAGGAGGCAGTGTCAGTGATTGGTAGGTCATGGTTTGAGGTAGTCAGAGTCATCAGTGTTGATGGTTCAGATGTCAGCTCTGGCTTACACAGGAGTTAGATTTGTTTCTTTATGCCTCATATTTCCTGAGTAAATTTTCCAAGAAAGTACGTCAGAGCTGCCCAAAATCTCTAACTGTAGCTCAGAATGGAAACTTCCGCAAAGGATCCTTTGGAGCCAGTTGGAACTTCCTGGGCAATTCCCAGCTGGATCAGCATATCAGGACCTTCACAGAATCCTGACACTCATGTTTGTTAATACACCCAGTCTCGGGCAATATGAGATTGGATGTTTTGGGCTACAGTAAATGCTCCAAATTTTTTTGAGGCCTGGAATATATTCACTACAGAAGTCCACCTAAATGTAGCAGAAAGCCAAAACATGGGGTGGGATCTGGAACTTACCCAGAAGCTACAGCAATGCAGTGACTCATTCACCTGTCTGGCTGCTTCCTTGGAGAAGTTGGTGGCTGCCATTGGGACCTCTCAGGGTCTGCTGAAGATGTCTATACACCTGCAATCTGCTGCCCAGCCATCAGTCCTCAGGACTGAAAACATGGCAACAGAAGATGGGAACCTTGCATGTACCCCAGGTGCCCTTTCCTTACAAGGAAACCGGGCAGTGCCAAAAGGCAGCCAGAGAGAGACAGAGGAAATCACACACAGGCCACACAGAAGTCTCCACTCAAGGCATTCCAGAGGTAGTTGGACAATCAACCTCCACCCAACTTGATTCCACCCCTTCTCCCTGGATGTTCTCATCAGGGAGGTCCACTTGCATCTGGCAAGAAGTCCTCAACATGTCTGGGCATCCACACTCAAATGCCCTCCAGGATCGCCCAACCAAACTTACAAGTCCAACGGGCTCCACTGCTGAGCAAGCTCCCTCTGCCCCAGCCACATAACTATGAAGTACACTAAAACAAAGCAGGTGCACAGGAGAGGTTATAAGAGTTTATTGGGTGCGCTTTGGTGGCACGGATGACAATATATTGTGTATTATTTGGCAAGTTCCTATAAATGGCACAATTTTGACCTTACATCTAGTTTGCCTTCTGTGTAGCCCTGAATATAACTGCCAGAATGTTGCTTAGCTTCTTAGCCATGCATGATGTACCATGGATCTGTGCCTGGGTTTAGAGTCTGCTGCAGCTTGCGGAAGCAAGAGGAGCAAGCTGTATACAGGGCAGTGGGTTTTGCTGACACCATTGATCCTTGTCTTACAACATCCCTATTCTTTCCCTGGCTTCTGTGTCCAAAAGAGTGTGAATGAGTTGGCCAATGATACCTGAGGCAGCCAAGCAAACAGTGAGGCCAATGCTAGTGATGTAGAACTGCCAGCGATTGGAGACTGTGTAGCTGTGTGTTTGTGTGTAATGTTCTTTCCCTTTAAAGGCTTCACATCGGTGAGTCTTGCAGCCCACTCCCTGGTAGGTTGAGTCAGTTTTCTTCAATAATACTTAAATTGCGAAAACTACTTACTCAAATAAATTGTCTATGTAAAGGCCAACAGAAATAATCAATTTTAACTAGAAATTGGAATCTCACGACCAAGTCCATTTTAAAACAAAAAGCTCAAAGTAAAGAATGAAGATAAACTTACTTGAAGAGTCTTCTAAAAGATCATAAGAGAAGTGCTTCAGATGACTTGTTCAATTTTAATGTTTGTTTTGTTAGACTAGTAATTAGGGATAAGAAATCAAGATGGCTATGTACAGTTGAGATGCAGATCAACTATTTGTTCCCAAATGAGTTGATGTTCCCATGGCATTTGAACCTGTACAATGTTCCAAGAAGTGAGAGTTTTGTGATGATTTAAAAGGAGGTTATAGTAAAGTTAAGGCATGTTTTTCTATCTGGGATACATTATGTGGTTTTAATTTTTCAAACCTCTGTTGTAACTAATTTAGAGCTTTTGAACTCATCCAAATACTAAAGTAGAGACAACACATCTTGACAGATTGCATATAAAATTAGTTATCCCAGATTGCAATTTTTGACTTTAAATTGGTGTGGTCGCACCAAATTTGTTGTGCACCAGTGTTTTTTTTTTAAATAATTAATGCCACAAAGCACTCTCAGTACCTATTTTTGTGGCACAAATTAATTCAATTCTGCTTTCTTTTTGTAACTTAATTTTGGATTTCATTACATTTAACACAAGTTATAGCATATGACAGGGAATCCAACAAGAAAACAAAAACATGGCTGACACCTAGAATGCTGCATAATAGCAAAATTGTAACAATAATGAACTTTAGTACATCTCAATAGGAAGCACTTGGCAAACAATTACGGCCACTAATAGTGATGATTGTTGTGCTGAGTGTATTGATGTGGTACGTTGAGAGAAACCATGAAAGAAAGACCTTTTCAGATTAAATGTTGAAAATGATCTAAAATGAGACAGCAAATCATAGCATTTACACCAGAAAAGATCTTGACATAATTTGTAGATCTCCAAAGGAGTGTAAAAATAGACATAAATTAGTAATTAGGATAAACAAGTATAGAGCATGGCAGGAAACTAGCACAGTGAAACCAAGCACCATGTTCTAATCTGGGTGGGACAGTCAAGCCAAGGTCTAAAATCCTGCCCATTCCTCCTCCTCTTGCTGTGGTAATTCAGCTGCAGCACCAACATTCATGTCCTTTGCTGTCGATAGAGGATGCAGCTGCAGCTTACTGTACATACATAATGATCCAGGAAACTGGGCATAGGCTATCATAGTATCATGGAAAATTATAGAATCCCTACAGTGTGGAAGCAGACCATTTGGTCCATTGAGCTCACAACATCCTCCGAAGAGCATACCACCCAGACCCATCCCCCTACCCTCTCCTTATAACCCTGCATTTCCCATGGCTAATCCACCTAGCCTGGACATTGTGGGCAATTCAGCCTGGTCAATCCACTTAATCTGCACCTCTTTGGACTGTGGGAGGAAACCGGAGCACCCAAGGAAAGCCACGCGACGTGGAGAGAATG
Organism: Ginglymostoma cirratum; assembly: GCA_024137785.1. Taxonomy (NCBI): domain Eukaryota; kingdom Metazoa; phylum Chordata; class Chondrichthyes; order Orectolobiformes; family Ginglymostomatidae; genus Ginglymostoma; species Ginglymostoma cirratum. The sequence continues at coordinate 7,786,544 of JAHRHZ010000030.1, forward strand.
TGCAGACTTCACACAGTCAGTTGCCCAAGGGTGGAATCGAACCTGGGTCCCTGGCGCTGTGAGACAGCAGTGCTAACCACTGTGCCACCCATATGAAATGAAAGAAAAGAATGAGACAATTTGTTGTTTTATTCACGAAATTCAGAATCACAGAACTTTTATGGTTCAGAAGGAGGTCATTCAGCCTGCTGTGTTTATGCTGGCTCCCAGAGCATTTTGATTTTGTACCAACTCCAGCTTTTTCCCTGTAACCTTGTGCATTGTTTTTATTTAAATATCTAAGCCCTCTTGAATGCCTTAATTGAACCTGCTTCCACTACACTTCCAGGCAGTAGCTTCCAGAACATAACTATTACTGCACGACAAACAATTCTCTCATTTTAAAACTATCCCTTCTGGCTCTTGATTCTTTGAAGAACTGGAATAGTTTCTCTCAATCTGCTTTGTCCAGATCCCTCATTATTTTGAAAACTTATGTCAAATCTCTTCTTGGCCTTCTTCTCCAAGGTAAACAGTTTTAACTTCTCGAATCTATCCTTATGACTGAAGTTAAGCATCCCTAGAATCATTCTCACCAACCTATTTTACATTTTCTCCATTGGATTCCCATCTTGTGTGTGGTACCCAGAACTGTGTGCAATACTCCAGCTGATATCTAACCAGTATCCTCTACAAGTTCAGCATAACCTCCCTGCTCTGTATAAAAAATTTGTTAGTTCACATTTAAAATATCGTATGCAAGTTTTGTACGTATGTGTGTTAAAGAAATGATGTGACTGTACTGAAGAAGAGAAGAGAAATACCAGGATGTTGCCAGGGCTGCAGAGTTTTGGTGATGAAGATAAAATGGATAGACTGGGTTTGTTTTTCTTGGAGCAGAGAAGACTGAGAGGGAACGTTATTGAGATGTATAAAATTGAGGGGCATGGACAGGTTAGACAGAAAGTAACTTTTCTATTTAGTGGAGGGATCAATGACCAGGGATTTAAAGTAAGGGGCAGGAAGTTTAGAGAGGACATAAGGAATGTTGTTTTTTTAACACAGCCAGTGGTGAGAGTCTGGACCTCTCACTGCCTGTACAGGTGGTGGAGGCAGAGAAGCTCATAACATTTAGGTATTTAGTTGTGCACTTGAGATGCCATGTCATACAAGACTATGAGATAAGTGCCAAAATGGGATTAGAATAGTTAAATGACTGTTTTTGACTGGTGCAGACTCGTTGGGCCAAAGAGCCTTTTTTGGTGCTGTAGACCTCAATGATACTGATTTTTGTAGTCTACGCCTGTATTAATGAATCCTAAATACTACATGCTTTATTAACTGATCTGACCTGTGACTTTTAATTAGATATGCACATACCCCCAGGTCTCTCTGCTGCTGTAAATCCTTTAAAAGAGTACTCTTTGATTTATACTGTCTCTCCATGTTTTATGTTCCAAAGTAGATCACTATGTTTTTCCACATTGATCCTTACCTGTACCTGTTTACTCAATCCATCAAGGTGTCAATGCTGTTTTGAAGTTCTGCGCTGGTCTCCTCTGTTTCCAATTCTCCAAAGTTTTCTGTCATCTGCAACCTTGAAAATTGTTCCCTGCACAGCAAGATCTAGGTCATTTATATAAGTCAGGAAAGGCAAGAATCACTATTCTGGCTACTGAGGAACGCCATTATAAACATTCTTCGAACCTGAAAAATACTCATTAACTATTACTCCCTGTTTTCTGCCCTTCAGCCAGTGTTGTGTCAAAGTTGCTAATCTTCCTTTTATTCCATGCCTATACCTTTCCTCAACACATTTGTTGTGTGACACTGTATTGAACACCTTCTGGAAGTCCACATACATCACATCAACCGGCTTTCCCTGTTCAACCCTCTTTCTTAACTCCTTTAAAAAAAACTCCTAGTTAGACATAATTACCCCTTAACAAATTAATGCTGACTCTTCCAAATTAACCCACATTGATTCCATGTGACTATTAATTCCTAAGTAATTATTTCTCAAATTTTCTCCACAATGGAAATTTATCTGATCAGTCTGTAATTACTGGGCTTCTCTTTACAATTTTTTTGATTAAGGGCGTAATGTTTGCAGTTCTCCATTCCTTTGCATGACACTCGAACACAGGGAAGATTGAAAGATTATTGACAATTTCTATGACTTCTACTCTTGTTTCCATCAGTATCCTTGAATGCACTTTATCAGTTCCTGCCTTTTTATCAACTTTAAGGACTGACAGCTTATCCAATACTTTCTGTTTATCTGTTTTAAACCCTCTAATGACTGAGTTTCCTCCTTTACCACCATGGCTGGAATCATCTGCTATGTAGGTTAGGAGAAAGACAAAGTATTAAATTAACACCTCAACCAGGCTTCTTGCCTCCATGTTTAAATCCTTTACTGATGATGTGCATAAAGAACACTTTGGGATATACCTTTGATAGCTGATTGTCTTCTTCTATCATCCCTCTTTCCTTCTCTTATTTGCTTTTTTTTAACCTCTTCTGAACTTTCTGTATTCAGTTTGGCTTTGATTTGTATTTACTACTTGGCCCATGTCATAAGCACACTTTTTCTTCTTTATTATTTACCTCCTTTGCCATCCACGGAGCTCTGGATTTGTTTGGCCTGTTTTACCCTTTTGAGGGAATAGAACTTTATTGTGTCTGATCTGTCTCCTCTTTGAAGGTAATCTATTGCTGACCTATTTATTTATCCCACCAAAGATTGATTCCACGCTATTCACCCTAGCATCATTCCAGTCCTATTGATGTCACCTCTCTACCAGTTGATTATTTATATTCAGAACTAACCAATATCATTTCCATTGTTATCCTGAACCTTATGATTAGGGGATCATTGTTCCCTAAATGTTCCCATACTGTCACTTGATCTACATGCCCCACCACATTCCCAAGAACCAAATCTAGCAGTGCTTTCTTTCATGTTGGATGTTTATCTTTAAGAAATTCCCCTCAACAGAATCTAAGGATGCTTGTCCTTCACTGCCCGTTACACTACCACTATCCCAGTTTGCATTGGTGTAATTAAAATCCCTAATTCATTCACTGGAAAACAGAAGCAAGTTCTGAAACTACACAACAGATCTTTCAGCATTTTAACAAAGAAAGGATCTAAGTTAGAATTCTATGTATAGATCCTTCACCTAGGAATTTCTGTCAAAATAAATCTGTCCAAAATGCTAAATAGTCATTTTTGTTTCAGGTGCTTTGTGTTTTCAATATTTGCATTTTTAAGTGGGTATATGAATTGTTGTGATTGACATTATTTATAATTTCATTATTCCCTGACTATGCATTATTAACCTTTTATCTGCTTCAAATTCTTGCTGCATCATGTTTGTGGTATGAGAATTGACTTCAAGTACAAACTTACCAGCACATTCTACCATTCATAAGAAGGAAGCATATAGCCTGGCATTTTAAAATCTCTCACTTTCTCAAGTGTATTGGATGGAAGCTGCAAAAGTCTGTGTTAGTGGAATGAGATGTTGACAGAAATATCTGAAGCTGCTGCCTTGCTCCATCTAGCATTTGCTTAAAGATGGCAATGATTTGGAAGCATTTGTCTGTTCCAGCCCTTCTGTTAAGTATTCTGTTGTAGTTGCGAGCCTAAGGACAAAGATCATCTTTTTTGAATTACAGACCCTCACTTTTTCTGGCTATTATAAACTATACATAAGCCAACCATTACAGAATTACCAGCTTCTGGAATTTGGGCTCCAACTCCACCCAATGCATATAACAATAAAATACAATACAATATTATACAGCACAGGAACAGGCCCTTCAGCCCACCAAGCCTGCACCGATTCCCAGTCCTTACATAGACACACTACTTATTGCACATGCACAGTACCAATGCCTTTGTTGCCTCACATTCGTGTGTCTGTCAAGATATGCTGCTTCTGCCACCTCCACTGGCAGTCTATTCCAGGTACTCACCATCATCTACTACACCATCCTAAACTTTCCCCTCTCACTTTGAACATGTGCCCTCTTGTAGTTGACCTTTCCACCCTGAGAAAAAGCCTTGACTATTCACCCTATCTATGCCCCTCTTAATTTTGTAGACTTCTATCAGGTCGCCCCTTAGCTTCTGTGTTTCCAATGGAAAAATCCAAGTTTATACAACCTCTCCTCAAAACTAAAATCCTCCTGACCAGGCAACATCAAAGAAGAAAATTACAGCACAGGAACGGGCCCTTTGGCCTTCCAAGCCTGCACCGATCCAGATCCTCTATCTAAACCTGTCGCCTATTTTCCAAGGATCTGTATCCCTCTGCTCCCTGCCCATTCATGTATCTGTCTAGATACATCTTAAATGATGCTATCGTGCCCACCTCTACCATCTCCGCTGGCAACATGTTCCAGGCACCCACCACCCTCTGCGTAAAGAACTTTCCACGCATATCTACCTTAAACTTTTCCCCTCTCACCTTGAAATCGTGACCCCTAGTAATAACATCCTGGTAAACCTTCTCTGTGTCCTCTCCAAAACATCTACATCCTTCTGGTAGTGTGGTGACAGGAACTGCATGCAATACTCCAAATGTGGTCTGACTGAAGTTTTGTACAACTGACATAACTTGCCAACTTCTATATTCAGTACCCCAGCCAATGAAGGCAAGTGTGCTATATGCCGTTTTGACCATCTTATCCATCTGTGTTGCCACTTCCAAGATCCATCTGTATGTCAACGCCCCTAAGGATTCTGCCATTTACTGTATAATTCGCACATGAATTTGATTTTCCAAAATGCACCACCTTGTATTTATCCAGATTAAATTTGATCTGCCACTTCTTTGCCCATATCTGCAATCTATCTATATCCCACTGTATCCTTTGACAATCCTTTTCAATATCTGTAGCTCCACCAATTTTTGTGTCATCCACTAACTTATTGATCAGACCCACCTACATTTTCCTCCAAATCGTTTGTATATATTACAAACAATGAAGGCCCCAGCATTGATCCCTGTGGAACACCACTAGTTACCGATCTCCATTCTGAAAAGCACCCTTCCACCACTACACACTCTTCTATGATCCCAAGCCAATTTTGTATCCATCTAGCCAGCTCACCCTGGATCCCATAAGATTCTATCTCTGTACCAGCCTGCTATGAGAGATTTAACAGAAGCCTTACTGAAATCCGTGTAGGCAACAAACCTATTGCTAACAAGTCCATTCACTTCCAAATGTGAATAAAACCTGTCTCTCCATATTTTCTCCAGTAGTTTCCCTCCTTAAATAAAGGAACAAGTTTAACCATTCTGCAGTCCTCTAGAACCTTGCCTGAAACCAAAAAGGATGCAAAGATATCTGTTATGGCCCCAGCTATTTCTTCCCTTGCCACCCACAATATCCTGGGATAGATGCCATCTGGCCCTGGGGGTTTGTCTAACTTAATATATCTTAAGATGCCCAATACCACCTCCTTTATTATGTTGACCTGCCTGAAGGTATTCTCACACCTTTCCCTAACCTTAACATCCCTCTAGTCCCTCTCTTTGGTGAATACCAATGTAAAATACTCACTAAGGATCTCACCCATTTCCTCTGGCTCCACGTATAACCTCCCCACTTTATCCTTGAGTGGGCCTACTCTTTCCCTAGCTACCACCTTGCTCCTAATATATGTATAAAATGTCTTGGGCTTTTCTTTAACCCTGCTGGCTAAGGACATTTCTTAGCCCTTTTTAGCCTTCCTAATTCCCCGTTTGAACTCTTTCCTACTTTCTCTATATTATTCAAGGATCTTGTCTGTTTTTAGTTGCCTTAACCTTAGGTATGAGTCCTTGTTTTTTGACTAAGCTGATAATTTCTCTTGTCATTCAGGGTTCCAAAATCCTGGCATCCTGTCCTTCATTTTCACAGAAACATGCCAGTTCTGCATTCCAATCGACTGATCTTTAAAAGACTCCCCCCACGTTCTCCAATTCTTGCCTAATTCAGTTATAGTTGGCCTTCATCCGAGGTCCACTCTTCTTGTTGTCCATAAGTATCCAAAAATTTATGAAATTATGGTCGTTGTTCCCAAAGCACCCCCACCCCCCAACAACCCGCTCCGAAACTTGGATCACTTGGCTGGGCTCACTTCCCAATACCATATACAGTATGGCCCTCTCCCTCATTGGACTATCCAAATACTGTTTCAAAAAACCCTCCTGGACGCACCGAACAAATTGCTCCCCATCTGGCACTAAGGGAGTCCCTTTCAATTTGGGAGAAGTTAAAACCACCCATCACAACAACCTTGTTATTTTCACATTTTTCCAGAATCTGAATACATATCTCTTCTCCTATCTCCTGCACATCCTATCCCCTTTCTCCAGGGTGTTCTCCCTCAACACAGCTGTGACATGCTCCCCAGCCAATAATACGACATCCCCCACTTCTTTTATTTCCTCCACTGCCTCATCTAAAATATTGACATCTCAGAATGTTAAGCTGCCAATCCTGTACCACTTTTAACCATGTCTCTATGATAGCAACAACATCATAATTGCATGCTTTAATCCAGGCTCCAAATTCATCCATCTTACCTGTTATACTTCTTGCATTGTCTCCAGTTCCACTGAGTTCAGCAACTCTCCTCAACTGCTCTTCCTCTTAGCTATATTTGCCTTAGACTCGAGCTCTTCACTAGTGTCTATACTTACTGACCTGCTGCTGTGGTTTGCACTCCCCCACCACATTAGTTTAAACCCTCCTGAGTAGCACTATCAAAACTCCCTGCCAGGATATTGGTGACTCTCCAGTTTAGGTCCAACCTGTCCTTCTTGTAAGGTCCCACATTCCCTGGAAGACATCTCAGTGATCCGCATAGCTGAAGCCCCCTTCCCCCCCCCCCCAACCTTTTAGAGCAGCTCTTTAGCCATGTGTTCAATTGTATGCTGTCTCTGTTCCCACCCTCAGTAGCATATGGCATGGAGAGTAATCTTGAGATTATCCGAGAGGTCCTGCTTTTTAGTTTATATCCAACTCCTTGAATTGTTGTTTTAGCACCCTGTCACTCTTCCTATCTATGTCATTTGTGCCAACATGGACAATGACTTCTGTCTATCTACCTTCCCGTTTCAGGATGCCCTGTACCCACTCAGAGACATCAATGATCCTGGCACCAGGGAGGCAACATCCTATTCTGGAGTCGCTCTCAGGGCCACAGAAGCACCAATCCATGCCCCTGGCTATTGAATCCCTGATTACTATTGCTCTACTATGCTTTGTCCCTTCCCTCTGTATAGCAGAGCCAGTCATGGTCCTACTGCTCTGGCTGCTGCTGCTGTCACTTGATGGGACAACCCCCTGATCAGTATTCCACCACCAATGTCAACAATGTCCCTTCTGCTTTCATCCTGTATATACACCCACTCCCTAGGCAATCTCCACCCCAACTCCCAGCTCCAGCTCTACACCTAACCCTGCAAGGTCTTCACCATCCCCCCAGATCTCCCCCTCACTGAGGACGACCGGTCAGTCCTCAGCAAAGGACTCACCTTGATTTCCCTGTGTGCACACATCAAAGCATTCTATACAGTCTGGGTGTTGAACTCTCTTTCCTCAGCCTCCGTGCCTATTTCTTTAACCATGAGACTAACCCACCCTCTACAGACCCTTCTCCCACGTCTAACAAACCCCATCCTTTTGGACACCACTGAAAAGCCTCCTACCCTCCCTCGACCTCTTCATCTCCAACTGCTGTCGCGACATCAATCGCCTCAACCTCTCCACCTATCTCACTCACTCCAACCTCTCCCCCACGGAACGCACAACTCCAACCCCAACCTCACCGTCAAACCCACAGATAAGGGGCGTGCAGTAGTGGTATGTTGTACTGACCCCTGCATAGCCGAGGCCAGGCGCCAACTCTCTGATACCTCCTCCTACCGCCCCTTGATCATGACCCCATCCCTGATCACCAAACCATCGTCTCCCAGATCATCCATAATCTTATTACCTCAGGTGACCTCCCACCCGCAGCCTCCAACTTCATTGTTCCCCAACCCCACATCGCCCGTTTCTATCTCCTTCCCAAAATCCACAAACTTGACTGCTCCAGTCGACCCATTGTCTCTGCCTGCACCTGCCCCACTGAACTTATCTCCACTTACCTCCACTCTATTTTCCCCCCGGTCCAGGCACACTCCTCCTACGTTCAGGACACTACCCACCTCTTCTAAGTCCTCCAAGACTTTCAATTATCCCAACCCCCTAAACCTCATCTTTGCTATGGACATCCAATCCCTGTACACTTGTATCCCCCATGCAGATGACCTAAAAGCCCTCTGCTTCCTCTCCTGCAGGCCCAACCAGTCCCCCTCCACCAACACCCTCATCCACTTAACGGAACTTGTCCTTACCCTCAACAACTTTTCCTTTAACTCCTCACACTTCCTACAGAATAAGGAGGTGGCCATGGATACCCGCATGGATCCGAGCTATGCCTACCTTTTCGTAGGATACGTGGAACAGTCCCTTTTCCTCAGTTACGCTGGCACTACCCACCACCTCTTCCTCTTCTACATTGATGACTGTATCGGCACTGCCTCGTGAGGGAGGAGCTTGAACAGTTCATCAACTTTACTAACAGCTTTCACCCCAACCTCCAATACACTTGGACCATCTCCAATACCTCCCTCCCCTTCCTGGACCTCTCCGTCTCCATCTCCGGTAACTGTCTCAGCACCGACACCTATTTCAAATCCACCAACTCCCATAGCTACCTGGACTACACCTCCTCTCACCCACTGTCCTGCAAGAATGCAATCCCTTACTCCCAACTCCTCTGCCTCCGCTGCATCTGCTCCCAAGATAGAGCGTTCCATACCAGACATCCCAGATGTCCTCCTACTTTAAGGACCGTAACCCCCCCCCCACCGTTGATCCAAAATGCTGTCGACTACATCTCTTGCATCTCCTGCACCACTGCCCCAACAAAAATAAAGACAGAATCCCCCCTTGTCTTCACATATCGCCCCACCAACCTCCGCATCCGATGTATCATTCTCCGCCAGTTCCACCACCTACAATCGGACACCATGACTGAAGACATTTCCCTCCCTACCCTTATCTGCCTTTCGTGGGAACCACTCACTCCACGACTCCCACATCCACTCCACATACCCCGCCAATCCCACTGCACCTGGCACCTTTCCCTGCAACCGTTGGAAGTGCTACACCTGCCCCTACTCCTCCCCCCGTCACTTCCATTCAAGGCCCAAGACAAACTTTCCAAATCTGACAGGCGTTCACCTGTACGTCCTCCGACCTGGTCTACTGTATCCGTTGCTCCTAATGTGGTCTCCTCTACATCGAAGAGCCTAAGTGCCTACTTGGTGACCGATTCACGGAGCATCTGTGCTCTGTACACTATAATCAACAACACCTTCTGGTTGCCAACCATTTTAACTCTCCCTCCCATTCCCTTGTTGACATGTCCATCCTGGGCCGCCTCCAGTGCCACAATGACGTCATGCACAAACTGGAGGAACGACACCTCATATCCACCTTGGGAGCCTACAGCCCGATGGCCTGAATGTAGAATTGATCAGTTTCAAAATCTCCCCACCCCCAGCCTCGTCTCATGTCCAACCCTCCCTCTAATCCCCGCCTCCTTGACCTGACACAACCTGTCTATCTTCTCTCCCACCTATCCGCCCCTCCCTTCCCACTGGCCAATCCCCACAAACCCCTACCTGCATCCACCTATCACCATCATATCTACCTACCCCAGCCCCACCCCTTCTCCCTCAATTTATTTCCCAGCTCCCTTCCCCCTTCCCAGTCCTGATGAAGAGTCCTGACCTGAAACAGCAACTTCCCTGCTCCTCTGATGCTGCCTGACCTGCTGTGTTCCTCCAGTTCCACACTGTATTGACTCTGACTTCCAGCATCCGCAGTTCTTGCTGTCTCCAAAACCGAGTACTTGTTTGACAGGGTGACAGCTGCAGGGCACTCCTGCACTGACAGCCCTCCCCTTCTAGCGGTCACCCATCTATCTCCTTGTGCCTTGCATGTGACCCTGTTTCTATAACTTCTGTCTATGACAGTCTCCATCATTTGTGTGCTCCTTGGTGTCTCAAATTGCCACCTAAGCCAATCTCTCTGTTTGGTCAGCAGCTGAAGCTGGGTACACTTTTGATGTAATTATCAGGGATGCTTTCAGTGTCCATGCCTGAACAAATCTTGCAGGCGGAACACAAAACCCCACCAACTGACACGACTAACCCTCCATTGACTGTTAGTTTACAAGTTAAATTTTAATTAGCTACCTGAAAATTACAGTTATTACTTTCTAACATAGCCCCCCACAACTTCCTGTTAGTACAGGGAGTTCCAACTAGAAGATGAACTAACTGTACGAACCCTTTGGAAGGACTGAGATACATTTACCCTATAATGCAGTGAGACTCCTTCACCTGCAGCATCAACACAATGAACAGATTAACACAAACTAGCGTCTGACCAGCACTGACCAATCAGAAGCTGTGCTCTCTTTTCCCACTCTCTGGTCTCCATCTCTACCTATTTTTTATTCCTTGCCCCACTCCCACCCTTTCTCGAGCATATATTCCAACCTTTTCCTACCTACAATTAGTTCTGAAGAAGGGTCATAGATCCGAAATGTTAACTCTGTTTTCCCTCCACAGATGCTGCCTGACGTGCTGAGATTTTTTAACAAGTTCTTATTTTGTTAATGAATTTTGGCTGTAAGATCTTCAAATGAGCAATAGTTTTGTTTAGTTTGTATCTGGAGAAATGTGCTGGTATTTGTATCAAGCTGATTCGCATTCCATGTGTGCTGTACAAATTTCTAAGTTTGAATTCTGGCCTGCTGGATTGAACTGGTTGAATTTTCAGCACTTCAAATTCAGCCACTGAAGTGTTTTTGTTTTCCTATTGCATAGTGAGACAAGTATGGATTTGAAAACTTAAGTTGCTTTAGGACTAGGCTTGTTAACAATCTTAGTCATTCAAAGTTTCAATGTAAAATTCAAACTTCTGAACATGTTCTCATGTACTAATTGTAATTCCATGTACCTGTTTTGTCATCTATTTTGTTTTTTGATGTGCTTCACAGTAATATTTTCTTCTTTATTCTTGTTAAAATTTACCAGTACGCCAAAGTTCTGTGTCAGAAACAAGTTCCAGACAAAGCCCACGCTCTGATGATGGCAAACCAGGCCGGTTTTCAGAAGATCAAGAATTGCGAGGAAAGGAAAAGATGCCCAAGAGAGAGCGGCAGCATTCAAAAGTGGAGGGAAAGAATGGCAGCAAGTCCAGTGATTCTGGAGAGGAAGGAGACAAAGACTACATATTTGTATAGAGGTTTTTGAATTAGGTGGTTGCGCAGCACAAGAGCACACAGTGATACAAGTAATCAGGGTGTAAAGATGGTCTGAGATGTTTCTATTCACCAGCTAGCCATCAAATTAAAAATTATTAAAATTGGAAAATTCCTACTTCGAAAACAATCTTTTTTCTTATAAAAGAAAAGCTTGGTTCTTTGAAAGATTGTTTGTTTGTTTGTTTGTTTATTACATTTATTTGCTGCATGCACAGTATTTTTCTCTTATCCCTGTGATTCCTATCTTTTCCTTCTTCATTCTTCCCTGCTTCCCACCTCTGACAAATCGACATTTTTTTTTATAATTTTGCTACCATGCCTGCGAATGTTGGCAATTTTTCTCATTTACCGGAATTCTGTTAAACAGCTGCCATGGGAATACATGCCTTGTACAAAGACATTGTAAACCAAGCAACCAAACTGGAAACTTTTTAAGATCAGCTTCTGTAAATGAACAGCAAGCTTACGGATGTACTCCTGTGTGCTTATTTGTGTGTCAGATGTGCACGCAAGATATAATCCTGTATGCAATTGAGTTAAATAATGATACTAACTGAGCACAGTAAAGGAATAAATTTGTATAATTTATTATAAATAAAAAAGAAGCTTGGATAAATGTTTGTAGTCATCTAACAGGGCATATTTTGGCCTCCAGGTGTACAGATACTCCATTTCAGATTATTAAATCTTTTTTCACAAACATTGCCATAAGCACAATGAACAAGAATATGTGGGGATGGTGGGTCCATCATGTGGGGTGTAACTTTTAGCAGTTTCATGCTAATGGACTGTTGGAACTGGGAAGTTTATTTTTTATGTTAATCATTAGGCTAACTGATGATCTGTTTACCTACCTGCTTTTACATCTGAAATGATTTAATCATTGTACCTTCCAGTGGTGCATAATGCTCACTGTAAGTTAGTTCCAGTGTAGAGGGGATTTCTTTCTGTATATATTTGTACCAATAAAGAGAATGATTCTACTGTTCTGTTGTCATTCCTTGAATACACTCTGTTGGAGTTCATCATTGCATGCTGCATTAGCTTTGGCTTCGTATTGTAAAGAAGGTGATTATGGACACAGATTTCAATCATAATGAACAAAATGCAGCCAGGGAATTGAATAAGGAGCAACAAGAATGATATCTGTTCACTTTGAGATTAATGTTGGAACTACTTGTGAATAATCTGTTGTATGTTATCCTTCATGTGCATTGTGGTTCAAGATAATTTTGCACCATAGCACTGATAATTTTGCACTTCTTGTCATCTAAAACCTCCATCTCTACAACATTTGCTTTTGTAGATTGTGGATTCAAAGGCGAGAAATGATTCAGTTGAGGTAAAATGAAATTGGAATTTACTCATTCGCTTGAGCAGGTAACTTGCACAAAAGGCTGCTGATACCATAGCCAGAAGTAATCAAAATTGTTATTAAAAGGTTTTAGATTAAGAGAATTAGACTCATATATTTCAAGAGAATTGAGATTTGCAACACAAGTAGAGACCATTCATTCTGTGTCGCCATGTTGGTTTATTTGGTTCCATTGCAACAGAAAAGATTTGGAAATGAGCTGCGTTTAAGTAGCATGCTTTAAAGTGGAATTAAAGTACTCAACAAAGATATTACCATTCAGGACAAAATGCTCTGCTTGGTTGGCACTTCAGCCACCATCCCCTCCACCTTGGGATCAGAAAAACAGCAATGTGTAGCATCCAGAAAATACACCATAGCAATTTGCCAAGACTCAAGCCAAGCCAGTATCTCTCAAGCCCATGATCTCTACTACATTGAAGAACAAGAACAACAGATGCATTGGTCCATCATCAGCTCTAAGTACCCCTTCCAAAGCATACATCAAACAATCTGACTTAAAATGACAACTCCATTCCTTTGGTGCTACAGAGTGAAAATCTTGGAATTTCTTTCCTAACAGAGTTACCTACGTCAGCTCACCACCATCTTTTCAAGAATACTTATGGGTGAACAACAGATGCTGCTCTTACAGGTAATGTACAAACCCCTCATGAATATTTTTTAATGGCTGGTTTAGAATTTTTCATGCAGTGTTATTCTGCAGTCACTAAAAAGCAAAGGAGTGCTAATTAACATTACCTGTGGCTGAATGTTAATTCATTAACTTGCTTCACATTTTCTATACCTTTTATTGTTAACGTAAACTATTAATTTAAGCCCAGCACAGCCATCTTCTCAGAATCAACTCTTGCGGTGAAGTAGTGGACTTTAAGGAGGGTTTACTGAGAAACTGGAGTTTCAGCCTTATTTCAGTGTTGGTAATCTTGACGAAGTCAAACGTTCACAGGTTCAAACTCCACTCCAATGATTCAAGAACACCTCTAGTTTGATATTGAAGTGTTCGTGGGTTAGAGTTGCCATCCTTAAAAGAGATGTTGAAGCAAAGATAAATCAGGTAAGGGTGTAAAAAGAAAATTCAATGTTTGGCTCTTAGAAGAAGCAAGTATGTTCTGGCGTTTTGACCAACATTTATCCGTGAATCAAAACCCTGAATCAGACATGCTGTTGATTTATCTCCCAGTTATTTGTGGGACATTGCTGCACAGATAACCTGCCATGTTTACTTGTGTTGCAACAATGAATGTACTTCAGAGCACTTGAGTCGTGGAGTGCTTTGGGATTACCTGATAAAGCAATATATAAATGCACATGCTTGCATTAACTGAACAGAGAAAATGTCAGATTAACAATTCACCCATGTTCAGTGATCATAAGTAGCAAAATAAAATGCCTTATTTAGAATCCCTGTAGTGTGGAAACAGGCTCTTTGGCCCAACAAATCCACACCGACCCTCAGAGCATCCCACCCAGACCCATCCCCCTATAACCCACCTAATCTACACATCCCTGAACACAATGGGCAAATTAGCATGACCAATCCACCTAACCTGCACATGTTTGGACTGTGGGAGGAAACCCACGCAGACACTGGGACAATGTGCAAACTCCACAAAGACAGTCACCCAAGGGTGGAACGAAACCCAGGTTCCTGGCGCTGTGAGCCAGAAATGCTAGCCTCTGTGCCACATTTAATGTTTGGTGAAATTAAAACCGAGTAAGAAATTTGATTCAGCAAGGGAAAGTTCGTTCATTAGTTCAGTCGGCCAGTACAGAACACTTGACTTGCTGATGTCAGTAGTGTGATGTGATGTATTTTTTTCTTAGTCACAAGTAGAGGTTTTGAAATTAATTGAAGCAAGCATTTATAACTTCATTTTCTACACACTTGAGTTGAATAGCTTATGCCAAAAATAAAAGATTCTCTGTCTGTAAAATAAAGCATCTTAATGGTTTTATATCAAGTCTTGTCTCAGTATAAAGTATTTTCAGTCCACACATTTAAAGGTTATGGAGGTACATAAACAAAGGTACAGACGTGTGACTGTCTTATTCACTTGTGATCACAAGGCAATCTTCATGTTACATCCCTGTGTTATTTTGACTGAATTCATCAGAACTTTGTTTTAATTGATAACTCTCTGGTTACTAATGGTTAGTTTTCATATGCTTGTAAAAGTACTTGCTTCATTATTTATCATGGAATTAGTTCATTATTACAGTTCTTTCCTGTTCACTTGTGCTTTGCTGCCATTTTTTGGGGATGAGATGCAAGGGATAAGTCTAAACGCGTGTTTGACACAGGTCATCCATAGTACAGAGGTCTCTGTGATCTGGAGAACAGTTAAATGAATGTGAAAAAGAATTGGAAAGGTCTCTCTGGTCCACTAAACCAGTCCCATCTTGGTTTGGTACAACCTGCCCACAGCATCTCACAAATCCCACCCCACCCCCCAAAAAAAATACATGCTCTATCAATTTAGGAAAAATCACCCTGGAAATCCCTGATAATAAGAGATAACACGATGTAGAGCTGGATGAGCACAGCAGGCCAAGCAGCATTAGAGGAGCAGGAAAGCTGGCGTTTCAGGCGTAGACTCTGCTTCAGAAATGAAATCCCTCTCTGATTTCTATAATTACTTCAGTAACTTAAGATGTCTTCCAGAAACTCCTCTATCTTGCTTCTAAATGTTTGCAACATAATTTGACTCTGCTTCCATAATGTATCCCAAGTCTCCTCTACATTGGGGAAACAAAGCGTAGACTTGATGACCGTTTCGCAGAACATCTACATTCTGCTCGCAAAAAATACCCTGAACTACCTGTTGCCTGCCACTTTAACGCACCACCCTGCTCCCTGGCCAACATTTCTGTCTCTGGCTTGCTGCAGTGTTCCAGCGAAGCCCAATATAAGCTGGAGGAACAACACCTCATTTTCCACTTGGGGACCCTACAGCCCTTCAGACTCAATATTGAGTTCAATAATTTAGGGCCTAAACTCTCCCATGTCCCAGCCCCCTACCCCACACACCAGGCCTTGTCACCACATAGCCTGCCATTACACGCCCCTGTTAGTCACTAACAGTCCCCAATAACAACTGTTCACCCTCCCAGCCTGATTGTTAACAACTCCTTTGTCCGTCCAACTGTCTTTCTCTCTCTTTTTGGGCTCTATCCTATTGTTTACTCCCTACCCCACCAACCTCCCTATTTTCTGCATATAAACTGACAATTTCCCAGCAACCATCAGTTCTGAGGAAGGGTCACTGGACCCGAAACGTTAACTCTGTTTAGTTCCTTCACAGATGCTGCCAGACCTGCTGAGCTTTTCCAGCAACTTTGATTTTGTTATAAGTTTCAGATTGAAAGCAGCTTCACCTTTCAATTTAAAAACTGAAAGAGCTGCAGATGCTGTAAATCAGGAACAAAAACAAAGTTGCTGGAAAAGCTCAGCAGGTCTGGCAGCACCTGCGAAGGAAAAAAACAGAGTTAACATTTTGGGTCCGGTGACTGAAACTTGTATCATTTGTTAACTGATCAAATAATTGAACTGCATAACAATAATTCATTGTCAGTGAAAAGCTGGTGTGAGAATGGAACACCAATCAATCTACCCTGAGAGGATGTCCAAGACTCAATGCACCATGAGAACAGGTACAGCTACTGGCTTGACCTTGAAAAGCATATCCCAAATGCACTCTGAAAAAAAAATTCGGTTACGTCAGCACCAGATAGTTCTGAGGGAGGGTCACCAGACCCAAAACATTAACTTTTTGTTTTTCTTCACAGATGCTGCCAGACCTGCTGAGCCTTTCCAGTAACTTCTGTTTCTGTACCAGATATTCAATGTGTGTCTGGCCAGTTAAATGGACCCAATCAAACCCTGAGTCCAGCAAAGATTTCAGACTAAAAGCTGGTTGGTGTAGCTGCTGTATGGAACAAAACAGTCTAGTATTGTGACAGAAGATCAAGATTGCTGATAGTCTATCCAATAAAACCTAATTGTAAAATTACCAGTTTCCAGCGATTCATTGCATGGTGGCAAAAACAGTTTTTACATCAGCAATTTGGACAAAATGCCCATGAAATTTGAAGTGCCCTGCAGCTAAGCTGTAGAGGGGAAATGTTCATAAACATTTTGAGTGAAAATGATAGAACACGAGAAGAAAAGATTCACAGTGGTATTAGCCATGATCCACAGAATGAAATGACAATTTTCAAATGTAAAATCATGCTAATCATCAGATTTTTCTGTAGGGGGTTTTTGTGTGTGATGAGAATGGGACAAGTTATGGATCAATAATGTATTGAATAGGTGTCATGCTGACCTACATAAAGAATGCAGTTAATCAGTGTGAGAAATGTTCAGATACAATGTAACTGATGAGATCTAGACGTGCCTGTGAAGAAATAAACCCATATTGCTGACAGACCAGAATTGAAGTTATTGTTCAACTTTTGGACATATGCTTTGACAAGCAATTCAAGAATTAACAATCAAATGCCAGAGAATGACCATCTCCAATTCCAGCCATTTTCCCTTGATATTGCCATCGTTGAATCCCTTACTATTAACATTCTACAAGTTACCATTGACCAGAAACTGAATTGGACCAGCGTTACAAATACCGTGGCTTTAAGAGCAGATGCTGGGAATTCTGCCATGTGTAACTCACCACCTAATTCCCTAAACTTGTCAACCATGTACTAGTCAGAAATGTGACGGAATATTCTCCACTTGCTTGGATGAATGCAGATTCCACATCAACCTCCTAAAACCTTCAGCATTTTCTCCCGCCATTAACGACACATTATGGCAGTAGTGTGCATCAGCTAGAAGAGACACAGCAACTTCACCAGAACTCCTTTGACAGCACCTTCCAAACCTAAGACCTGTACAGAAGGTTAAGGGAAGCAGGTATACGGGAGCACAACTATCTGCAAGTTCTTCTCCAAACCATAGTGCTGTTTGTTCTCTGCACTAGATCAAAATAATGGAGCTCTCTTCCTTAACAGCACTCTGTGCTTGTAACTAGGCCACATGAATGCAGTTGTTCACTGCCATCTCAAGGAAAGTTAGGAATGGGGAATAAATGCTGGCCTAGCCAGTGATGCACACATTCCATAAATCAATAATCAAAAGATCATCCCAAATGGAATAGGTGGATGAAGCTTCCCTGCTTGATAGTTTGTGAGTAACTGTTATCAACTTGTATGATTCTATAAAGTGCACCAAATGAAAGTAGCAGAATATCCAATTCATTGGATAAAGAGGAAGATGATTTGTTATAGAGTGGGATCATAATTATAACACCAGAGCCAAAGTAAATCAGAATGAAATTAATGAACTCTGTTGGAAATGGAAAACTGTGAATTTGACAGTTTTAAAAAGCTTTGATTATGGTTAAAGGTATCTTTTACAAGATGGTGGTGGAGTAGGCAGCATCCAGGCTCAGCTCGGGGCTTGTCCTTTCTATATGCTTCTCTCTTTTTTTTCCTCTTTTTCCATTTTTTTGTAAATTTTTAAGTGTTTTTTTAAGCCTACTTTGGCTTGTAAAGAGAGCGGTGGCGCTGCAGCAGCTGAGGAGCAGGATGGTCAGCGGGTCGGAGCGGGGCAGCCTGCAGGAAGGCCAGTGGTCGGTAGGCCCGAGCTGAACGGAGCGGTTGCTGGGCCAGAGAGGCCAGCAGGCTGCTGACCAGAAGGGGTTGGCTGGCAGACTGGGGTCCGGTGCGGCCAGCCTGTCACGGAGAGCAAGCCCACAGTATGGAAAGACTGCAAACTATAGGATGACTGTAATGTTTATCTTTAACTTTATTTCTTTATCTTCCTAATTTATACTATTAAGAACTGTAATGTAGAACTTCTTACTTTTCTCTTTATTTCTCTATTTTTGTACCTAATCTATTTTGGCACCTAAGATTGCACCATGTGTGGCGACTTTGTACACATGAAGCTGGGTGGCACAGCGGCTCAGTGGTTAGCACTGCTGCCTCTCAGCGCCAGGGACCCGGGTTCCATTCCACCCTCGGGCAATTGTCTGTGTGGAGTTTGCACATTCTCCCCGTGTCTGCGTGGGTTTCCTCCGGGTGCTCTGGTTTCCTCCCACAGTCCAAAGATGTGCAGGTTAGATGGATTGGCCATGCTAAATTGCCTGTAGTGTTCAGGGATGTGTAGATTAGGTGGGTTATAGGGGGATGTGTCTGGGTGGGGTGCTCTGAGGGTTGGTGTGGACTTGTTGGGCTGAAGGGCCTGTTTCCACACACTAGGGATTCTATTCTGAGATAAAACATTGTGGAGCTGGATGAACACAGCAGGCCAAGCAGCATCAGAGGAGCAGGAAAGTTGACATTTTGGGTCGAGACCCTTCTTCAGAAATGGGGGAGGGGAAGGGGATTCTGAAATAAATAGGGAGAGGGGGGAGGCGGATAGAAGATGGATAAAGTAGAAGATAGGTTGAGAGGAGACAGGTCAAAGAGGCGGGGTTAGAACGAGTGAAGGTGAATGTAGGAGGGGATTTAGGTGGGGGATAGGTCAGTCCAGGGAGGACGGACAGGTCAAGGGGGCGGGATGAGGTTAGTGTGTAGGAGAAGGGGTGGGGCTTGAGGTGGGAGGAATGGTTAGGGAGGTGGGGACTAGCTGGGCTGGTTTTGGGATGTCGTCGAGGGAGGAGAGATTTTGACGCTTGTGAAGTCCACATTGATACCCTTGGGTTGCAGGGTTCCCAAGCGAAATATGAGATGCTGTTCCTGTAGCTTTTGGGTGGCATCATTGTGGCAATGCAGGAGGCCCAGGATGGACATGTCCGAGGAGTGGGAGGGCGAGTTGAAATGGTTTGCGACTGGGAGGTGTAGTTGTTTGTTGCGAACTGAGCGTAGGTGTTCCGCCAAGCGGTCCCCAAGCCTCCGCTTGGTTTCCCCGATGTAGAGGAGGCCACAACGGGTACAGTGGATGCAGTGTACCACATTGGCAGATGTGCAGGTGAACATCTGTTTGATGTGGAAGGTCTTCTTGGGGCCTGGGATGGGGGTAAGGGGGGAGGTGTAGGGGCAGGTGTAGCATTTGCTTCAGTTGCAGGGAAAAGTGCCAGGTGTGGTAGAGCTGGAGGGGAGTGTGGAGCGGACAAGGGAGTCACGGAGAGAGTGGTCCCTCTGGAAAGCAGATAAGGGTGGGAAGGGAAAAATGTCTTTAGTAGTGGGGTCAGATTGCAGATGGCGGAAGTGTCGGAGGATGATGCGTTGGATCCGGAGATTGGTGGGGTGGTATGTGAGGACGAGAGGGATTCTGTTTTGGTTATTATAGCGGGTAGGGGGTGTGGGGAATGAGTTGCGGGAAATGTGGGAGACGTGGTCTCTATTCTATTCTATTCTATTTAACTGTACGTTGTACTTGAGTACAATTAACAATAAACTTAATTCGAATTCTTTGTACAAGTAATTTAATCAATCATGCCTCAATAATTTAATGTATTTATTGGTGTAATTTTTTTTCATCTTTTAGAACTATGACAACCCACACCAGAAGTTCACATTTTTATATTTGACATAAGCCACACCCATTTTTGTGAAGATGTTGGAAGCTTCAGATGTCAACTTACTGAGATTTACAATGTGTACAGTAGTGCCTAAATATATATAGACCCTAAATGAGTAACAGCAACAAATAATAATTTACTTGCTCAATATTTTTCTTAATGCAACTAATTTAGAATGAATGAATATATTTAGGAAGATATTGTAAGAAGTGTTTTTTCACCACAATCCAGTGCTATTTGAGTTACAAAAAGAGTAAAAAGAAATTACTTAAATAAGAGTTCTTCATCTCTTCAAATTGGGTCTCAAGCATGTTTCCAAGGCTTCTGCAAGGTCTCCAGAAGGTGTTCCGGTCCTGCCCCGGTACAGCAATGACGAAGCCGATGCCCCCAGGAGACCCCAGGTCTGCTACTGCCACCACCTCATCAACGTCGCCAAGAGTCCCTGCTTCAGGCCTGCCTGCAGCCAGGAGTCCCCACTCTGGGCACTGACACCACTGCAGCCAATGCCCTGCTGCCACTGCCAGGAGTCCAGGCTCTGGGCCTACTGCAACCAAGAGTCACTGCTGCTGCCTCCACAAGTCCTGATCCATGCCACTGATGCTGCAGCTGGTGCCCCACTAATACTACTCTGGCTTAGAAGATGAAGAAAGAAAAGGAAAAGAGAAAAGATGAAAAGTGGAGAGGGAGGAGGATGTTGTTGGCCTGGAGCAGACAGGCTCAGGGACCCAAAGCCCAGCCATTGTGCAAGTGCCACCGTGTTGAAGAAGTGGCAGGAAGCACAAATTAATCAACCAAAACAGTTTATTAATCTGTATGTTGGTTTTCACTACATGTTCGGTTTCCAGACCTCTGAATATACTGTGTATCCTGCTGTGAGTAACATTTAAAAGGTACATGGATTTAAAAGGTAAGCAATGCCAGGTAGAAAGCTCACCCTTACTCTATGATTCATGTTGTGACTCTCAATCCGTGGATTGCAGAGGTCTGTGTCAGGACCTTCTTGAGCTGAGTTTAAAATAATTTGAGTTGTGATTACCATTTCTTTTTTCTGATAATTCATTATCCTTCGAATTGGCTGCAGATCATAAGTATGTGTTTCACAGGTGCACAATTTTTGGTATTGTTAGCTCGCTAAAGGAACTTTTGGAGCTCTGGGAATAATAACACTTGCTGATTTGCACTTGGTGAAAATAGATTATGTTCTTCATCATAAGGTACACTGCTTCTAAGACTTTCTTAATTTCACATTTTCAATTA
This sequence comes from Ginglymostoma cirratum, assembly GCA_024137785.1. Taxonomy (NCBI): domain Eukaryota; kingdom Metazoa; phylum Chordata; class Chondrichthyes; order Orectolobiformes; family Ginglymostomatidae; genus Ginglymostoma; species Ginglymostoma cirratum. The sequence continues at coordinate 7,808,079 of JAHRHZ010000030.1, forward strand.
TATGTGCAGTATTTTTGTCAAATTGCGTTGATCTAAGTCTAAGAGGAAGAAGAACTTAAGATAAGACGTGATCAGAAGAATTTCATTCTGAATTCTAATGTGCATAAGCAACCAGTAATTTAAAGTTTGTTCTAACTTTAATGTGAGGAGTAATGATTGCTTACGTCAGCTGCCTTGAAAAGTATTGATCTCTGTAGCAAGTAAATTTTTAAAAGGAATGTATATTTTCGTATAGGTGACAGAGATAATCTTTATCTTTGACTAGTGTATTGAAATGTCACACAGTACAAGATGAACTAGTGATGGTTGAAGAATGACAGCCTTGCAAAAAACATCTGTATTCTGAGAATTAATTTGCTTACAAAGAGTTACTTTTTATGCAATGCTAGAGTTGTCAGCTGAATAGTTTTTTGTTTGGAGATCAAAAATTGAAGACTTCCAGATAGTTGAGAAATTTGATTAAATTATAGATATAATTGACAAAAGACCTTCTTTTGACTTTTCTTCAGATGTTTGTCTCCTGTGTTTTAATAAAATTGACCTCCTCCTTCCTTTGACTTTTAGACAAGTTAATTTAAAGCAAACCCTCTCTCGACCTCTTCATCGCCAACTGCCGTCGAGACATCAATCGCCTCAACCTCTCTACCCCTCTCAAACACTCCAACCTCTCCCCCGCAGAACGTGCAGCCCTCCACTCCCTCCGCTCCAATCCCAACCTCACCATAAAACCCGCGGACAAGGGAGGCGCAGTCATAGTATGGCGCACTGACCTCTACATTGCTGAGGCCAGGCGCCAACTCTCTGACGCCTCCTCCTACCGCCCCCTGGATCATGACCCCACCCCCGAGCACCAAACCATCATTTCCCAAACCATCCACAACTTCATCACCTCAGGTGACCTCCCACCCACCGCCTCCAACCTCATCGTTCCCCAACCCCGCACCGCCCGCTTCTATCTCCTCCCCAAAATCCACAAACCTGAATGCCCTGGTCGACCCATTGTCTCCGCCTGCTCCTGCCCCACCGAACTCATCTCCACCTACCTAGACTCCATTTTCACCCCCTTGGTCCAGGAACTCCCTACCTACGTCCGTGACACCACCCACGCCCTCCACCTCCTCCAGAACTTCCAATTCCCAGGTCCCCAACACCTCATTTTTACTATGGACGTCCAGTCCCTATATACCTGTATTCCCCATGCTGATGGCCTAAAGGCCCTCCGCTTCTTCCTGTCCCGCAGAAC